>OY811980.1:8205954-8395954 GCA_963681505.1 Eunapius fragilis | reverse complement strand
ACTATCTTATGGTCACACACACAACACACACCACACATACATACACACCACACACACACACACACACACACACACACACACACACACATTCAATAGCTCATACCTAAACCGCCAGCATGGGCATCAATTAGAGCTGTTGCTACAGGTGTTCCAACAATCATCCCAAGCTCAGCAGCTGCCTTCAATGTTAACCCTTGGCCGACAGGCTCCCCAGGGGTTAAAATGACAGTGCCTAAGTCACATGTGCAATAAAAAGAACAAAATTACAATTCAAACTGCAGACTTTTGTTTCAAGGGTTGGCAATGCATACTTGGGTTCTAGGTAATAGTATACACAGGTCATGTTACTAACTGGTTTTGTGATGATGATGATGTGTGTATCAAAGAGTTCCCTGAATCTGTGGCTTATTATCTGTTGTGTGTTTGCCAAGAAAACACTTAAGGCCAAGTGAAAGGCTCTTATCTACTGCTACAATGGCTGGGATATCTTGTGTGGTTTCCTACTGGGGTAATAGAAAGTCAATTTGTGACAGGGGGGGGGGGGGGGGGGGGGGGGGGGGGGGCCAAGCATCATGTGAGAACAGGGGGGCCAAGAATAATGTCAGGGGGACACCTTGGACAGTGTGTATGGACTGGGGACTATCATGTGTAGGGAGGAGTGTCATTAAAATGGCACACATATACTTGACCAGGTCATTTATGAGGATGACGCTAGTAGTTCTGGGTAATGGCCTGGGGATGAGGCTAGTAGTTCTGGGTAATGGCCTGGGGATGAGGTTAGTAGTACCTAAAAGTTTCCGCCACACATAGCATTGGAAGTATATAACTCTAACCAGAGCACACCTATCAACATGTCTCAGCACAGTGTGAATAACTGACTAAATGGAGTCCAGCTATATCACCATGCACACCATCACCATGCACACCACCACCATGCCCACCATCACCATGCACACCACCACCATGCACACCACCACCATATATATCAGTGATCATATTGTAACCTATTGTCATGCCAATGTGCCAACCATAGGCCACACCCATATGACCATAGGCCACACCCATATGACTACATGCAAGTCTCCATGCAGGATATATGAATATGATTACATATACATACATACCAATTCGGACATACTCTTCCATGACAATGTCTTCCAGGCCAATCCTTTGCCAGAAGCCATTGTTCCATCCATGCGTAACACGACACTCAGAACACTTCTCCAGTGCAGGGTGATGCCCCACATAAGTCCATTTGCACACTACACAACACAGGGATCTGAAAACACAACCATCAAATAATATGGAATATAATGGCTCTGAAATGAGTAAGATTTAATCCTTTGCAACCTCATGTACACGAACCCAAGTGAAATGACACTACTCAATAACTTTTGCCGCCCTCCCCTCCCCTCTCCCTCCTCCTCCCCTCCCCCTCCTACCCATCTTCCTTGAATACACAGGAGGCAATGTAGATTAGACCCTCAGCTATAAAATGTGAACTGCATTTTTCCATCTAACCATTCACTCTAACCAGACCCATTTCCCTCGGCCCATTTCCCTCGTACCTATTCAATTTCCCTTATTCTCCTCCTCCTTCCTTTATTAAAGGTGTGAAAGTGTAATAGCCTGAACTCATGTTTCCGAAGATGTGACATATGAGATGGGTGAATCCTTCCAAGCTCAGATACCTTTTGTGTTCTGTTATTGCATGTCAATTAACACCTCATATAAAAATAACAAACACTACATTTGAGGAAGCAATCAAAATGGCTTCTTATCCCAGCCCAAATCATTGTCCCAGGCCCACAACATCAGGCCCCCCTACAATGTCAGGCCCCCCTACAATGTCAGGCCCCCCTACAATGTCAGGCCCCCCTACAATGTCAGGCCCCCCTACAATGTCAGGCCCCCCTACAATGTCAGGCCCTACCTACAACGTCAGGCCCCCCTACAATGTCAGGCCCCCCTACAACGTCAGACCCCCCCTACAACATCAGACCCCCCCTACAATGTCAGCCCCCCCCCCCCCCCCCCCCCCCCCCCACAACATCACTATAAATTTATGCTATACTTTTGTAACCAACACGTCTAATGGCACCAGTATAACTCTTGTACAAAAAAGCCTCTGATAGATGCATACACAGGGTGCACAGCTCAACCTGGGAGCTCCAAGGGGTCAGCACATCAGTACATGCTCCATACCTCAACCACTGTCTTCAAGTGGGAGAAGCTTACAACATGTACCTGAATACTACACCATCCATATCTGTCATCCCAAAAGAGACTATGGCCAGTTCAGTTACTTAACTGCTCCACACCAAACTGCTATGTCACTGGTTACCTTGTCAGATATGTCACTGGTTAGCTTGCACAACGGAGGGTCAATGGCTGGGTAATATCAATCCCAAAGACATTGTATGCATGTCTAGAAAACACTTTGCACTGGTATGATGCTCACTAACAACCTCTACAGTACTCCTAAGCCTTCTCTCCAGTGGTGAGCTGAATATCACAGATTATTCATAAAACTTTCTAGTGTACTACTGTATCACAAGTCTCAATTGTGTAAATTGTCAGAATGGTGTTTTGAAATGGTTTCCATGATGCACTCTACTAACCACACCCTCTTTTACTTAAGTCTCGATTTTGGTGCAAAAAGAGTTTGTAGGAAATATAATGTTAAGCTTTGTGTGTACAGGGTATGTACGACCAGGTAATGGAAGCTGTGGAACTATTCCTGACTTCAAATGGGCAGAATAGTACAGTTTGCTGCATGTAGGTTCTAGGGTGTGACACAGATATTATCCACTGTGGTGAAGTTCTAATTGTGTACCCAGTATGTGTGTCCAGCCACAAATAGCAGAGGGGTAAGGTTTTTTGGGTGGTACAATTTAAAATACCCAAGAGGATTAAAAAAGTCTTAATGTGTGGGAGAGACCATGGTACAGAGTGTTAGAAAGCACTTACCCCCCCCCCCCCCAAAGGTACACATCCACCCACCGAGGAGAGATGCAAATCCTCAGTACTGCATCATTTGCCATTTGGTTGCTTCATCCCCAGACAATTACATTGCCTCATCCCCAGACCATTTTAAAATAGTACTCCATCCTAAAACACTTTGATATGTACTTTATGTATGTAGAGCCAGCTGCAGTGTGGAATATACCACCTTTAATAAGTTAGGGTAACTCCATATAGATATTTGCCACCCTTTTAGCATCATAGTCTAGTTTGGACATGCTACTTTCCCTATGTGCTCTCACCATAGGAACATGCATAATTGCTGTACATTTGTATACCCTATAGTGTACAGTTTTTAAAATGCAAGGAATTAAAATTTTGACCTCGCTCATTTCGGTTTTGCATAACTTTAGCTTTATCAGATCAATTTGAACTTAAACATTGTAAATACAGAGTAGAACACAAGAATGATTCATTTTAATAACTTCTTAGCACGTACCATGAATGGGGTCATGAATTCATAATGAAGTATGACCTATCCAAAAATATTAAAATATAATCCTGACCAAACTTTTACCATAGTTAGCTAATCATACCACTTTCTGGGATACATATTCTCCGGGCTGGGAGAGCTCATAAAATGGTTGGTAGCCATTTTTCCCCTCCTTACAACAGTTTGTTTCTTTAGGGCAGTAGATATGACAGGGCCATGCTTGTCACAACAGAGCAATCACAAAGCAAATTAATGATAGTCATATTGTAGTGTTTTGACAGCACCCTTAGCTGCCTACAGAAACGAACTGTGTTAAGGAGGGGGAAAATGGCTACCAACCATTTTATGAACTGTCCAGCCCAGAGAATATGTATCCCAGAAAGATGTTTAGCTTGTGGTATGATTGGCTAACTATGGTAAAAGTTTGGTGAGGATTGTATTTAAATATTTTTGGATAGGTCATACAAATTCATGACCCCATTCACGGCAGGTGCTAAGAAGTTATTAAAATGAATCATTCTTGTGTTCTACTCTGTATTTACAATGTTTAAGTTCAAATTGATCTGACAAGAATGTTGCAGGCTAAAGTTATGCAAAACCGAAATGAGCAAGGTCAAAATTTTAATTCCTTGCATTTAAAAAACTGTACACTATAGGGTATACAAATGTACAGCAATTATGCATGTTCCTATGGGGAGAGCACATAGGGAAAGTAGCATGTCCAAACTAGACTATGATGCTAAAAGGGTGGCAAATATATTACCTGTTAGCAGCCTGACCAGATACTGCAGTACCTTCCATCAATACAACGCAGAATAAAATCTATTTCTCTCCTCAAGGTATGTATGTATGTGGATCTAGCTTCCCAGACCACAACCCCTCAGCAGCTTTCAGTGGCATTGGAACAAATTCACGACTAGTAGGTGGGGAGAATCCACCCTAATTTTTCATTATTAATTATTATAGTATGTTTGGTTTATTAACATTTCGCTGTACAGTAACACTGGACAGAGGCTGCATACATGTAGGATGCTTCAAGTTGAAATCAGAATATTGATTAGGAAGTTTTTATAGTAAAATGGGGAGGGGAGGGGGTATGTCCACCCCTTTTATAAAATAAGGGGACGATTGCCGCTCCCTGCTCTCCTGGTTCCAACATCTCTGACTTTGTATCCTATTAACTAATATGTACCCATATGTAATTGATTTACAAGTAAAGAAAATATTCACTAAGGAGAAAGTTGGTGGGATATAGGAATTGGAGGCAAAGGTGGTGTAAAAAGGAAGGGAAGAAGGTTTTGGGAATGAAAATGAGGCATATATTCCTATATTTGCACTTCTTTTAGTTCTATAACATTTACACATGATAAATAAAAATGGGGATTTTTGTCTCATTACCCTTTTCCCAAAACCTTGTTCCCTTCCTTTTAACACCACCATTGCCTCCAATTCCTTTATCCCACCAACTTTCTCTTTAGAGAATGTTTTTCTTTACTTGTATAACTACACCACATCTAAAACTAACCAGCACACACCCAAGAACACATGCAGCATTGCCTCTCTACACTGCAACAGATATTTGTTGAAAAAGGTGTGCCTTGAATTAGGCTCGTGGGTGTGGCTTTGATTTTGTGAGCCAAACCGCATAAGTTACTAGGCCAAAGGCACCTGATGTCTCCATAGCAACTGGAGACATGTGTTTGCGCTATGGCCTCATATGTGGTCTTCTCCTTCCCTTCTGCCAAAGCTGCAACAGCTACTGCTTCTGACATTGCCTGCATCTCATATATATATATATATATGGGACAGGGTCTGAGAAAATGTCGTATCGCTATATATATATAAAAGTTATAAAAATGATTCACTTTAAAATCGCTACATCTCCCGAACCGTAAATGCTATTGACTTCCTATTTTCAACACTTCATACTACATCATTTCTCTGGTAAAATAAATTTTGGGCTCTTGCATTAGCTTCGTGCCAGTGTTGCAATGTCCGATACCCCTTGGGGTTCAAACTGGCCATATCTTTCGGCAGGACATCTCAATTAACTTCAAATTCGGTTTATACGCAGAGGGGTCCTGTGCCTATCGATTTGTCCTGTTCGTTAATTTTTACTTGATCCGTTACGGAGATACAGCTGTGCAAAGTAATTGCACATTTCTCGTTCATTTCGCGCCATTAACCTACTACAACCTGGTTCCCGCTACTCCGAGCACATGAATATACAATAACCTCCTGTGCCCATGCCACTACATGTACAACTGAAGTACCACCGTTAATATACGTTCTTACAAACGTCAGTGGTTCTCTTCTATAACAAACAAGATTCGTTAAGCGATCAAAATGCGTGGGATTCAGCTACCATCACCATACAAAACACGGTACGTACTATCAGTACCGATACGCGCGCACAACAATATGTGTCCCTGTCGATTCGGTCATATTCTTTGGGTGCCACTCATTGCGTGGCCATTTATAGGCTCACAACCTATAACAGTACGTCAGAGCCATGAGATATATAGTGCATGGTGTATCAGCTAGGCTATGGGAGAGGCGTGGTCGAGTTAAAGACACATGCAGCGCAGCTAGGCTGGAACACATGTAACCCTTCCTTATTGTCGGGATTTGCATTCTGCTGGCACATATATTTTTAATGCCCACCGTTTTTCATTTCATCTGCATGGCTGGCACACACACACACCCATGAACCACACCCATGAACATACACATGTCTCATGTCATGACTATTCACACTCTTTCCACCATAAGACACTACTCTTTTCCCCTTGCTGTAAACCCTGTAAATTGTTATGTTATGTGCTACATGGATTCACTCATAAGCTTTGTCAATTTGAACTTTTTTTTCTATGTCTTTCGGTTACAGTGCTTTCACTGGCCTAATATACAACCTCTTTCTCAACTATTTATATTCAGATTTGTTTGGTCCTACATGTGCAAATATTCCATTACCTTCTATTTCTTTAGTGGTCATAATTGTATCAGCACAAAATGGTAGTATGTCTTGTCAGACTCATGCCCACCACTGTATGCTCATATCCCATGGCCTCCTCTACATGGTCATGTCCAAAGGCCTCCATGTCACTGATGTGTTTTTCATGCATGTAACTGGACTGGTGTCAGTGGGGTAGGAAGCACTGGGGCCGTGGGGGCAAATGCCGTGGTCATGCCCTAAACTTGCACATCGCCAGCAACATTATTAGTTGTTCAGTTTCTATTGTATTATTATACTGACCCTCCTATTTTAATTTTAAATTGTGTGTGTTATTTCAACTGTCCGTTTAATTACTTCCAATTTTGCACCCCTTTTTATGGCATGTGATGTCCCATAAAGCATGGCTCTTTCCCTAAATGGGAGGGGGTAGGGGGTGGTCAGATTGGCACAGTGGTTACATCGGTGTAATCACAGTGCTTGGTCAGTGGTTCAAACCACGCCAAGGTACACATTTCAACAGCATCTTTGAATATACACAAAATGCAAGGTCAACGCAACATACACTCCACCATGAGTGGCTAACCAGGACCCACATACCTAAAGCAGGCCTCCCAGCCCAATGCATATGAATCCCAATAAAATATAAAGCAAAGCGATCTAGCGATATAATGAGCAACTCATTAAAAAATTAGTGTAATTGGGAGTATGTTATTTTTGCTGCTATAATTGTCGATACATATATATATATTAACATTATTATATGCAAAATCTGCATTGCTTTTTGTTGCATGTGCTAGCGTCTATGATACAGAGCAAGTTACAGAGCAAGTTACTGTACAAAATCATTTTATAAACTAAACTGACTTGGGGTATACAAATATGCAGCAATTGAGTGTAGTTGAAGGGAAAATATATATGGAAAGTTGTGTAAGGTAAGGATATGAGATGGTGATGGTTTGAGGGTGGTCCTGTTTCATGTGAAATGACACCCCAACAACCATAGGTCTCTATTGCCAAGGGGATGTAGATCCAACCTAGCTCTCTGCACTTCTGATTGTTGGCCATATGTTTGTGAGCTTCGGCATTACCAGCTGCTGATGCACCTGTAGCTCCTACTTTGTTCAATGTCTCAGAGTTAAGCTTAGAGACTACAGTTAAATCAAAAGCAGCTGGCTTGCAAGTCAACCAGGATGTCCGCTGCATGGCCAGCTATTTGTACCATCACCTTAGACCCGTGACCTACTTCAAGTTGCCCACCCAGCCGAGCCCTATGACAGAATTAGGCAAAAACATCCCTCAGGGCATTGTGGCACACAACAACATCACCACCCTCACGGCATGATGCCCCAGAGGATCCATGGCCAGCTGGTGGTCAGGGCAGTGAGGGCAATGTACCTGTGAGGATGTGTACATTCGAAGTCACCGTTTTAAGATCAAGCTAAGAATAAGTCAATAACAGATGGGCACGGTTGGCTGGAGATGAGATGAGGGTACAAGTGGTCAAATTGATTGTCATGAAACCTGGCTAGTAAAGTTTTTTTTTTTTTACTGAGATCTGAACTTACCTTGTGTAGTGGAACGTAGATCCCGATCTCAATAGCAATGACAACTGATAATATCCTGATCTCTTTAGCAATGCAGATACAATATATACTTACATGTCACACACCAAAAGGAGGGGTTCACAAATTTGGTGCATGCATGTGTCACACACAACTAATGATAACCTGTATGAACCCCTGTAATAACAATCATCGCCTCCCAGAATTAAAGGATCATATGCGTTAGAATTGCAGTAGACACATGCATGGTATCAACAGACCAGTATGCAGTATGCATGTATTGGACTGGTGTCAGTGGGGTAGGAAGCACGGGGGTCGTGGGGGCAAATGTCACAATACGTTTGTCAGAGGCCCCCATGAGGCTCCACTATACATGTCCCATATACCATCCACTGTACTCAAATTCAGACTGTGCTTCATTGGGAGGGTTTTAAAGACTCCTCTACTTCAGCTGATAGTGGTCATGAAAGAGTTCGAATGATGTGGGAGGGGGGGGGGGGTGGGGGGGATGGGCTCAAATGTCATGCCCCCATCAAGGTGCTCTTGTATATATAGCTGCATACTAGTCCTGAAGCTTCATCGCTGTTGTGTAAGTAAAATACCAACTCAGTGCTGCGTGTATACCCATTGGGTAAATAGAAGCCATGTCAGTGAATGCTCTGTATAAACTGTACAGTGGCCCAGTCTTTCCAAATCTTTGAGATAGGCTAGCCACTGCCACTTATGCAAGGCTTCCTAAGTAGCTTGCACAAAAAATAAAATCCTCAGAGAAAGAAAGGTACCAATGCTACAAGCACACACACACACACACACACACACACACACACACACACACACACACACACATACACACACACACACACACACACACACACAATGGTGGTCTTGAAAAAGCTTAGCAAGCTGTATCCGGACCTCCACCAGTGGACACTAAGCTAGCCCCTTTATGTTGGGACACCCATGGCACTACAAGGCCACCAATGGATGCATGTTACTTGCTCCTCCACATAAGGGCTTCCATCCCCACCAGTAGACACCTCTTTCACATGGGATTTCCCACCCACTTCACAGCAGGTGCCCCTAGCTACCTCCACATCAGGGCACCCCCTCTTCCATAGATGTCACACTTCTACGTAGGGATCTCCTTCCCCCTTTTTACCATTCCATCCAGGAGACACCCCCCCTCCTCCTCCACACAGTATACCCCTCCTAAACTGTGTAACACCAAATGGTCTTATTTCAAAATACTCTAAATTTGTTATGTTCTATCTCATGAAGAAAAAGAACTGATGGAACAAGTAAAAAAAAAACATTCTTTGTGAGAAAGTTGGTATATATGATTTTTAAAAGGCAATATAGGTGTAAAAAGGAAATATGTAATAGCACTATATTTAGCACATTTGTAGGACATTATGTTGTTCAACTGTGTGTGCATTACATTTCCCCTTAGGAGACCCTTGTTTTCTTCCTTTTGCCTTCCAATCCTATATGCCATCAACTTTCTCATAGAGAATGTCTTTATTACTTGTATGCAAGGCTTCCATCTCTAGGTGAGCAGATCTAGAAGTAGCTTGTCAACACATTACAAAAATAAATTGCAAAGAAAGATTCCAATGCTACGTAGACATACATACACTCACATACACAAATACACACACATACACACACACATACACACACACACAAACACATACGGAAATTCCAATGCTACTTAGGATTAGTGGTTCTGGTGAGGATGACTGTCATGTTTGCTACACATATGAGGAACTCACAGGTCTGTAACATGTTTGGAAGCGGCACTGCCCCAGATCCAAAAAAAATACATAAAATATGACACCAAGTGCTCTGATCCTCAGGAGGGTATGTGACCATATGTCTCTTAATGGCAGAGTCCTAAACACAAAGGCATTAGCCTATCTATTTGCCACCATCTCGTGTAAATCAACATTCCATGGGTGACTTCCATGGGTGGCTTTGCATCTGGTCATAGCAAACTGACATTCATACCCACCAGAACCACTAATTCTAAGTAGCACTGGTTTGTGTGTGTGTGAGTGTGTGTGTGTGTGTGTGTGTGTGTGTGTGTATGTATAGCATTATACATGGGCCGCTTCTAGGAATCTGTGCTATTTATCTTTTGTGATATTACCACTCTTTAAACCTACTTTTGTATATAAGCCCGGCAGGAATATTTATCCCTGCTTTATCCCTAAAGATAAAGATCAGGGCCCTGGAAATTTTATATAACAAAGGAAGGTAATAAATAGTACGTCCTATGTCTTTTTAAACCTCTCAATGGTACACACTCATATCTTCAGCGTTTATAGTGATTTGTGTCTGTATTAGTGTGTGAGTGTGTAAATGGATGCATGTAATGGAATATGGGACATGAGGCATGGTACGTCATGATGTGGCAGGTACTGTGAGACAGGAACAAATAGTCCAGTACATACAACACATTAACCCAGTACATACAACCAATGGGGGGAGGGGTTGGGAGGGGGGCCTTCCTCTAAAAAAATTGTTGGGGCCTTTGCCCCCATGGCTCCCATGCTCCTATACCACGGTGTATAAAACACACAATCCAGTTACACACGTGAAAAACACATCAGTCAGAATATAAATAGTTGGATAGTAAGCCAGTGAAAGCACTGTAACCAAAAAAAGTTCAAATAGACAAAGCTTATGAGTGAATCCATGTAGCACATAGCAATTTACAGGGTGTACAGCAAGGGGAAAGAATAGTGGAAAGAGTGTGTATAAGTGTGACGTGAGACGTGTGTATGTGTTGGTTCATGGGTGTGTGTGTGTGTGCCAGCCATGCAGATGAAATGAAAAACGGTGGGCGTTTAAAATATATGTGCCAGCAGAACGCAAATCCCGACAATAAGGAAGGGTTACATGTGTTCCAGCCTAGCTGCGCTGCATGTGTCTTTAAATCGACCACGCCTCTCCCATAGCCTAGCTGATACACCGTGCACTATATCTCATGGCTCTGACGTACTGTTATAGGTTGTGAGCCTATAAATGGCCACGCAATGAGTGGCACCCAAAGAGTATGACCGAATCGACAGGGACACATATTGTTGTGCGCGCGTATCGGTACTGATAGTACGTACCGTGTTTTGTATGGTGATGGTAGCTGAATCCCACGCATTTTGATCGCTTAACGAATCTTGTTCGTTATAGAAGAGAACCACTGACGTTTGTAAGAACGTATATTAACGGTGGTACTTCAGTTGTACATGTAGTGGCATGGGCACAGGAGGTTATTGTATATTCATGTGCTCGGAGTAGCGGGAACCAGGTTGTAGTAGGTTAATGGCGCGAAATGAACGAGAAATGTGCAATTACTTTGCACAGCTGTATCTCCGTAACGGATCAAGTAAAAATTAACGAACAGGACAAATCGATAGGCACAGGACCCCTCTGCGTATAAACCGAATTTGAAGTTAATTGAGATGTCCTGCCGAAAGATATGGCCAGTTTGAACCCCAAGGGGTATCGGACATTGCAACACTGGCACGAAGCTAATGCAAGAGCCCAAAATTTATTTTACCAGAGAGAAATGATGTAGTATGAAGTGTTGAAAATAGGAAGTCAATAGCATTTACGGTTCGGGAGATGTAGCGATTTTAAAGTGAATCATTTTTATAACTTTTATATATATATAGCGATACGACATTTTCTCAGACCCTGTCCCATATGTATATATATATGAGGTTGAAAATGTGTCAGGACATGTCCCATGTCACATCTATTTGTTAAAAGTTCTGTCCATGTGTAGAGCATGTTCTACCACTGACCCCATGTGTAGAGCATGTTCTACCACTGACCCCATGTGTAGAGTATGTTCTACCACTGACCCCATGTGTAGAGCATGTTCTACCACTGACCCCATGTGTAGAGCATGTTCTACCACTGACCCCATGTGTAGAGCATGTTCTACCACTGACCCCATGTGTAGAGCATGTTACCACTGACCTCATGTGTAGAGCATGTTCTACCACTGACCCCATGTGTAGAGCATGTTCTACCACTGACCCCATGTGTAGAGCATGTTCTACCACTGACCCCATGTGTAGAGCATGTTCTACCACTGACCCCATGTGTAGAGCATGTTCTACCACTGACCCCATGTGTAGAGCATGTTCTACCACTGACCCCATGTGTAGAGCATGTTCTACCACTGACCCCATGTGTAGAGTATGTTCTACCACTGACCCCATGTGTAGAGCATGTTCTACCACTGACCCCATGTGTAGAGCATGTTCTACCACTGACCCCATGTGTAGAGCATGTTCTACCACTGACCCCATGTGTAGAGCATGTTCTACCACTGACCCCATGTGTAGAGCATGTTCTACCACTGACCCCATGTGTAGAGCATGTTCTACCACTGACCCCATGTGTAGAGCATGTTCTACCACTGACCCCATGTGTAGAGCATGTTCTACCACTGACCCCATGTGTAGAGCATGTTCTACCACTGACCCCATGTGTAGAGCATGTTCTACCACTGACCCCATGTGTAGAGCATGTTCTACCACTGACCCCATGTGTAGAGCATGTTCTACCACTGACCCCATGTGTAGAGCATGTTACCACTGACCTCATGTGTAGAGCATGTTCTACCACTGACCCCATGTGTAGAGCATGTTCTACCACTGACCCCATGTGTAGAGCATGTTCTACCACTGACCCCATGTGTAGAGTATGTTCTACCACTGACCCCATGTGTAGAGCATGTTCTACCACTGACCCCATGTGTAGAGCATGTTCTACCACTGACCCCATGTGTAGAGCATGTTCTACCACTGACCCCATGTGTAGAGCATGTTCTACCACTGACCCCATGTGTAGAGTATGTTCTACCACTGACCCCATGTGTAGAGCATGTTCTACCACTGACCCCATGTGTAGAGCATGTTCTACCACTGACCCCATGTGTAGAGCATGTTCTACCACTGACCCCATGTGTAGAGTATGTTCTACCACTGACCCCATGTGTAGAGCATGTTCTACCACTGACCCCATGTGTAGAGCATGTTCTACCACTGACCCCATGTGTAGAGCATGTTCTACCACTGACCCCATGTGTAGAGCATGTTCTACCACTGACCCCATGTGTAGAGCATGTTCTACCACTGACCCCATGTGTAGAGCATGTTCTACCACTGACCCCATGTGTAGAGCATGTTCTACCACTGACCCCATGTGTAGAGCATGTTCTACCACTGACCCCATGTGTAGAGCATGTTCTACCACTGACCCCATGTGTAGAGCATGTTCTACCACTGACCCCATGTGTAGAGTATGTTCTATCACTGACCCCATGTGTAGAGTATGTTCTACCACTGACCCCATGTGTAGAGCATGTTCTACCACTGACCCCATGTGTAGAGCATGTTCTACCACTGACCCCATGTGTAGAGCATGTTCTACCACTGACCCCATGTGTAGAGTATGTTCTATCACTGACCCCATGTGTAGAGTATGTTCTACCACTGACCCCATGTGTAGAGCATGTTCTACCACTGACCCCATGTGTAGAGCATGTTCTACCACTGACCCCATGTGTAGAGCATGTTCTACCACTGACCCCATGTGTAGAGCATGTTCTACCACTGACCCCATGTGTAGAGCATGTTCTACCACTGACCCCATGTGTAGAGCATGTTCTACCACTGACCCCATGTGTAGAGCATGCTACCCATCACTTGTATACATGTTTGGCATGGACAATAATCTGACTATAACACTTGTCACACAGTGAAATGATTAGTTCATTAGCAATACAAATGACATTGTGATAGCTGGTCAAGGCAAGCTTGTTTTGTTGTGTATGTGACCTCTAATATTACCGTGACCTCTAATATTACCGTGACCTCTAATATTACCGTGACCTCTAATATTACCGTGACCTAAAATGATATAACGGTGGGCTTTGAAACAGTTCCCCCCCCCCCCCCCCCCGGCCCAGTTTACCTCTCACAATAAACCACATCAATTTAGACAACCACAGGTTATCCCATGTAGGTGTGACTATTAAGAGTACATCAGCACTTGGCTACAGTTGGCTATCAGAATATTTTATAACTCAAAAGCCACTTTTCCAATTCAAATAGATTGTTAAAATGATCTATTCTAGTGGATATGGGGTTATTTTTAAAAAATACCATTTCCAAACATGTCTCACCCACATCTCACCTGGAATGGGACCCAGTGGCTCTGTATGTCATGTAGTCTGCGAGGTCCATAAAATGGCTGGCTTTGCTCCAGCAATCATCATACAGGTGCTTTTTCAACCATAGTAGTTTAGGAGGTTGCATCTCCGGAGAGATCTTCCCTCCAACAAACCGCAAGACTGGATGGTTGGTAGCATTGATAGCATCTGCTTCCTCCACAGCGCGGTGGTCCCGCCACATAATCACGTTTCTGTCCGGGTCACGTGATGTACTCACTGTCACAGGACGCCCATCTTTGTCCACTACTGCTAGAGAGCACGTGGCATCAAACCCAATCCCCTTGATCGCATCAGAAGGATGTCCCTTAATAACCTCCTGGAATTATGATATAACATCATAAACGCTCTATCATTCATCCTCAATGCGCAAGCCTAGCCTACCTTCACCGTGTGACACACGGCGCTCCATATGTCTGTGGTTGACTGCTCGTACAAGCCATAGGGTAAATCCTGACTCGTCCAAATCTTTATCGAACGTTCGCTGTGACCTAACTTCTGACCTGAGGAGTCGTACAGACCAGCTCTGACGCTTGACGTTCCCACGTCCACGCCTATAAACAGGTGCGACATTTCGGGTGCGCGCGCAATAAATTTTAGTGCGGCTAAAATGGCAGAACGGGTTGGTTCGAATTCAGTAGTTCTACATATTCTGGTAGTTGATTTTCATCATCAAAAAGGAGCCACCGTGTCCTTTCTTCACCCTCCTCTATCCTCGTCACCGACAGACAGTCTTACTCAGCAGTTACCCCAGGCCTGGCGACACATCCCACACGTAGCGCTACCAGATGGTTGTCATAACTACGACCAGGGCTGCGTCTACTTCACTTTACCCTCCCTTGAAGTTTCCACTGGAGCTGTCTATGGTGTAGCGTGCTTTCGGCAAGTGGAAGCTAAAGACCTGCAGTATAAGGATACCCAAGTTACCCGCTCGACAGTTCAGAAGAGTGTCTGCATTCTCTCGCGAGTACCGCTGTTTGGTTACATTGAAGCCAAACTGGACGTCGTTACTCACGCCTACTTCAATGGGAAATTTACTGATGTGGCGATACTGGTCAGTGCTTACAACGACCTCAACAGTGCTATTAACCCGCAGATGGCCTTAAGCGTGTGCCATATGGGCCTGTGTCCTGTTGATCAGGTGGAGCGCTATCAGCACAGGCTGCTCCAAATATTTAAGGCTCTCCTTCTCAGAAGTAAAGTGTTGGTGTATGGGTCATCTTCTGGTGATGTGTCCAGGTGTGTTATGTCTCTGGCTTCCCTTCTCCCTCTGTATATTGAGTGTTTAGTGGACCTGGCCTGTCCCAGTGACTGCTATGGCTTTCCGCTTCATGTGTTGCCATTTCAATCATCCGTACAGCCGTATTTGTCACTGCAACAGATGGATCTAATTGTGGCCAAGGACACTAGACTATTGCTATCTGGAACTGTCAATCCTCTCTTTGAAAAGCAGAAGGAGAAGGTATGTGATGTCTTTGTGAACATGGAAACAGGTATGGTTGATATCATCTCACATGATTTGCAACCACTCCTTCATCTGACGTCAGCTGACCTTCGATTTTGTTCCCTTCTGTCTTCAGCCATTTGTGGTGACCAAAGTCCAGTGTCTCCCCATAACACGGCTGGGTGGTATGGGGGCCATGACTGGGTCCGTATGCAGTTCAAGATGTACCTCATCTCCCTTCTGGCAGCATGTCACCGTGGTGACAGTATTTCCATGGAACACTTCAACGCTGCCTTTGTGATAGCATGGCTCAGAAGTCCGGCATACAAGGTTTGGGCAGGGTCGGAACATGAAGGCCTGAGCAAGGTGACGCCCACACACCTATGCGAGGGGCAGCTAAGTATGGGTGACCTGAAGAGAAGGCTGTATGTTCAGATGAGTGATTATGGGCTGAGCATTCAGTCGCAGGAGCAGGTGGCACGTGTTATTCAGGGTACCCAGCAGGTCATTGCCACTACCACTGGCAAAGTTACCAGTGCTGTGTCTGGCATATGGAGTGCGGCGTCATCATGGTGGACAGGAGGGAGCTCCCAAGACAGCAGCTAATGTGTCCTATCGTTATTTAAAACCTTATGAACATCCCGCGCGCGGGCTTATAATTTAAATAAAATGCGTACGTAATATTTTTGTTCTGCGCTCCGTTTTTTTTAAAAGGATGGGCGAAAATGACACTGTACTAAACAGGGCGAAGACAATTCTTCAAAGCCATCGCGCATGGATGGTTAAACATTCCGCTGCAGTTAGCGCTCCGAAGGATTTGGACGTACCAACTTTCCCTAACCCTCTCCAAAATGCTAAAGGCGAGATAACCAAGGCTACAATTCTCAGCAGCAAGATGCCCGCCGTCTACCCGCCTCCTGCTGCCTTCCATTCTACAAACAGAGCAGGCGGTGATATCGCAAAGTACACAACACCTACGCCTGAAGCGGCAGACGAGAAGCAAGCGACGTCCTCGCCTCCGCCTCGGATACTGGCATGGAGCACACCAACAAGAGAAAGAAAGATCACCGAATATTATGGCACCGCCCCCACGTCACCCCATACCCAATGGCCTACAGACGAAGAACCAGCGGGAGGTGACGTACACATGATGGACTCCTCCGTTTCCTCAATGGAGTCGCAAGGAGCAGATGTACCAGTCGCACGTGGCGAGAAAGGTGCTTCCCCCGGTGCGTGTACGCCAGTAGTGGACAGGAGTGAGGCCGCACAGTCGGGGAGTGGGTCTATTATCTCAGAAGGAACCAAAATTGTGTGCGTGAGCCCCGCCCCCAGCACCCAGCGCGCAGACACTGCAGAGGCGCGGCAGACTAAGCTGGGAACCATTAGCGATGGTGTGGGCGTGGCTGCTTTGAGCAAGCGTCCAACGGGCGATGGTGTCAGTAGAAGAATGGCCATCACCATGGAGACTATGGAGGGCGGGGCCTCTGGGAAGCCTTTGCGCAATATACCCCAAGCTACTGAACAATTAGTTCGATCATTGCAGCATGGTGAAGGTGGTGTAAATGGAGATGGTGTAAGTGGTGGTAGTGTAAGTGCTAGTGGTGGTGGTGTAAGTGGAGGAGGTGCCAGTGGTGGTGGTAGTGTAAGTGGAGGTGGTGCCAGTGGTGGTGGTGTAAGTGGAGATGGTAGAGGTAAAAAGGTTGGTAGTGATAGTGTTGGATTGGGCAATAAGGGAAGACAGAAGGGAGGTGTGTACAGTGAGAGTGCAGATGGGAGGGAGGAGGGATATGGCCAGAGGAGGACACAGCTGCACACAAGAAAGGATTTTATAGATCAGGATATGGAGGTGACCGACTTCATGAACAGCAGTAGACGACACACCAATGAGCAGGATACAACCACCATCCAAGCACACACCCCACCCTCACATTCCACACCCTCACATCCCTCACATGGCATCGAGATACTTACATTGCAGCTGGCCAGTACTGACAAGTCCCCAGTCCTTCACAAGTCCCCAGTCCTTCACATAGAGGACATACAGAGTGCAGCAATTACAGCCCCAACCTTTGGTGAGGTCATACTACCTATTATCACCATGACACCCATGACTGGCCCCTCCCCCTTCCTCTGCAGGCACTAAGGTGGCATCAAAAAGGAATCGAACGCCACCTGCATATAGCACACATGCCCCCAGTGTGATGGCCTCCTCCCCAGCCTGCCCTCTCTATGGGGTTATCCAGCCTACTGATATGGAAGGTAAGGTATGCTTGGCCACACCCACATATTGCTAACATAAAGCCTCAGTTTCTGTGAAGCCATTGAAAGTAGCCACAAGTAACTCAGTGACCAAGACAAGAAGTGAACCATCTGTCAAGCCAACAGGCAGGTTATCGATGGAGAATGACAACGCATTTCCCCTCACTCATGTGAAGGATAGCACACAAGATGGCGGCTCATCTCTCTCTGACCAGGAGGATAACCTGACTCCACCCACCGGTCTTTCCCGGATGCCAGTGGGGCCTGGGCCCCTCCACCTGCTGGCCAGGTTGGTGCACTTTGTGGGTCTCATGTCTCATGTTACCATGGTTACTGTGATTTTGGCTTAGGACTGGCAATCTCCGCAAGCTGCAAGCAGCCATAGAACAGGGACATGATGTCAACGCTGTGGACCATGAAGGGAAAACCCCCCTGATGTACTGGTGAGACCATTGTTACTATGTCGTTGAGTGGCCAGTGTTAAAAAGGGTTAATTGATGAAGCCCAGAAGACTTCTTACTAAGGCCCAGTATTTTGAAGGGTTGCTATAAAGTATGCAGTGGTACCAAACCTCTTATAAGAACTTCACATTTTACAGTTACATTTGGTACACAACTAAATAATGAACTAAAATGTTGTTGTCAGGAGTAACCATCAATAGAGCTGGTGCCCAGTGACAGCCTTTGATCAACAAACGTTGCTCCAATGCCAAAGAGCCCAGTTGTTTTGAGTGACATCCTCAGCCAATGGGATAGCAGTAATGTACATTTAAAAACTTGCATTTACAAAAAGTTTGCACTGTCAGTATATTGAGTAATCATTTATTGTTGTCATGTTTACTTCTAGCATCAGCTCAGCAGGCGTCCATCTCTCTTGTGCTGACCTGTTGCTTAAGGAGGGGGCCAATCTGGACCATCAGGTGTGCCCCTCCCTCCTCCCCCTATCAGAACCCCCTGAGCCAATCAGTCATGGTCACATGACTAACCAAGGCTTATTACATATCTTCTGTTTCCATTTGCTGCCACCCTCCCTGTCTCAGTCATGTGATGGTAGCACCGCACTACACACGGCTTCATATGCTGGAGCTCTGTCACTTATTGAACTGATGCTACTGAACGGAGCTAACCCAGACATAAAGGACCTGGAAGGACGACTGCCTCTTCATTGGGCTACTTACCCTAGGAGTCCCAAGTGCATTTCTGCTCTATTAAAGGTTAGTTAATACATTTAACCCTTTACAGCCCTCTCATTCCGTTTCTCTGCTTGAATACCAAGAGTTGTAACTATGACATCAACAAAGGAGATGATAGTGGAATGACGCCTCTGATGTGGGCCTGTCACTTTGACAACACACCTGTTGTCACGTTCCTCTTAGAACATGGAGCAGATCTAGAGGAGAAAGACAAAGATGGTCTGACAGCCATGCATTGGTAAGAGATGGCCACACCTCCTTATACTACTCCCCATCACATGGCCACACCCCTTATACCTCCCCCCATCACATGGACACACCTCCTTATACCTCCCCCCCATCACATGGACACACACCCTTATACCACCTCCCCATCACATGGACATACACCCTTATACCTCCTCCCCATCACATGGACACACCCCCTTACAGGGCCGTTCACAAGGACAGTACTCAGTGCTTGCAACAGTTGCTAAAGGCAGACATGACCTACTTCAAAGACCAGGGAGGGCTCACGGTGATGCACAGAGCTGCCTTTAAAGGCTCCATTTTGGCATGCAACCTCATCCTCACCCTGAGGGGCGACGCCCTCCATGACACAGACAAAGAGGTGAGGTCCATTATTGATGGCCACGCCCCCACATACATGTGCCCCTCCCCCCAGGGACACACACCCCTACACTACGCTGCTGCCAACAATAAGGTGGACGTGTGCGCATTGCTCCTGGACAGGGGGGCAGATGCTGCACTGAGGGACCTCTCTGGCCACACCCCCTTGGACTATGCCTATATGAAGAGGTTGGACTATGTTGTAGCCCTCTTCACGTGTCACGAGACGTCTGTTGCTGACTTTACCAGAGCATCCAGGTGTGTGTGTGTGGAGAGGGAGGAGCCTGTGTGGAGGGGAGGAGGCAAGGTGGGTGTGTAGGGAGGAGGAGCCAGGGTGGGTGGGTGTGTGGAGGGGACGACTCAAGGTGTATGTATGTGTGTGGAGGGAGGAGGGGTCATGTGACAGTTCATTTGGTCCAGGTCAGCCATTTCATGCCCTTCCCCTGAGCCAAGGACTATTGACCTCACCACTGTACTGTCCAAGACAGCAGGGGACAGATCACACCATTCCAAAGGTTTCCTCGGCATGTATTCAAACCATGGACAAGGTTAGTTTTAGTAACCATGGTGACTGAGTAACCACTGAGGCCACACCCACTCAAGGTCCTCTATTACACTACTATTTCTGGTTAAATGCTGCCACCAAAGAGATCTGTTGGTCAAGAGATTCTAACATGAGGTCACCTACAACAGCCCAGGTACAGTCTGTGCACAGCGGGCCCAGTGACACAGTCAAGTCAAGACATGACTACACTCCTACGGCTGTACACAAGTACTCCTTCTGGGTGGTGACCACATCTGGTGTGTTGGACCTCATAGCGTACTCTGAAGATATGTATGTCTCATGGCTGGTCAACATCAATGAACTTGCTCATGCCAAGTGGGAGGATCCTGTGAATCTCCTGCCAAGTTCCCAGTCCACCACCCCTGCCGAAATAAGACATACCTCGACAAATCATTCCTTTGATCACTATAACTGGGGTAACACTTCAAGTCAAAGCAACAATGCCCACAGACTATGAGGTGTGGCCTTATGTATCACATGACTATGAGGTGTGGCCTTATGTATCACATGACTATGAGGTGTGGCCTTATGTGTCACAAGAAGTGCTATATAAATGAGGTGACATACAATGACATACAGAAGTGATTTTCTATTAGGGTTCTGATAGTCCTGATGGAGGAGATATCTGTTGTGTGTGGTAATGGTTCTCTGCAGTCTGCTGGGCCGGTAGTACACAGCTCGAGGGAGTGGCTCTGCAGGGGAGTCAGGGAAGTGACTAACACTGGTTAACAAGAACACGTGGTCACCATTACCTACTGCTTCTGCTGTGCTTGGTAGTAAATCTGTAGACAATAACCATGGTGATTAGATGAAGTCATGTAGCCATCTGTATACCCACCTGTTCCTAACCAGACACAGTGCAATGACAGTTGCCAACATTACTATGGCAACCAGCACTAACAATTCTGCCACCATGGCAGCAATGAGCATGTATAAGGTGATGCACGAAGCCTCCTGCCTCACAGAGGGAGGGATTAGCGTGTACCCTGAGGTCTTATTAATGACTGGTTCAGTTACGTTGGGTGAATATGCAGCAGGTGTGGGGTACACCCCACTGCACAGAGGGTCCTCACCAATGGAGACCTCTAAAGGACAGGTCCGGTCAAATGCTATGTTGGTAATTCCAGAACGAACATATGGATGTGTGTTCAGCCATTGCTGCAGCCCTTCAAGCAGGATCCTAACACTCTGCGTTGCTGTTCCGGAGAGAGTTGACCTGTACACACCATATGCCTGTCCAGTCTTAGTATGGCTGCATTTCGTGGTCTCATTAGCTAGGAGAGTGTACGCATGCACACATTTGCAAAGAGTTCCCAGAACTCGGGCTAGATTAGTTGTAAAGAACGCTTGAATTTCAATGGTAACATGGTCCTGGGGACAAAAACAAACGTTGTTCACACCTCCATAAGTACTCTACAAGATAATTACAAGTGTTGGTGCATGGAAGTCACTTACATCCCAATCCTCGCACGAGACAAAGGGACCTGCTCGCACCTGAATGGTAGCTGTGTCTCCTGCAGCCACGCCTGCAGATTATTGGACCCGATAGACGCCAAGCAACCAACGCACACAATATCCATATCCTTACCGTATGTTGTAAAATTGACCCGTTCAGAAGTAGATCGTCCCGCCGAATGGGATGCAGCAACCTCTACAGTATACACCGTGGACGGCTGGAGTCCGGTCACAACGATAGAGTATATGCAATCCTCGACCAATGGAATTACTCCAAGGGTAAGAGTATGATTCGAGCTCAAAGTTGACGAACGGTACGTAACTTGGAATAGCTCGTCTGGCGTGACGTATTGCATAGTCCAACGTATGGAAACAGCTGCTTCGGTAACATTGTGGATGGTCACATTCATAGGTGCTGGCGGGGAGGGAATCAATATGGAACGCGGGACTCGTACGGTTTGAACACACCACAATACCTAGGTACTGCGGGCAGGTGGCAAAGATGTCCGAACAACAGTCTCCGTATTTGAAGCACGAGCTGTCACACTGGCAGCCTCCTATCCCGCCGCAAGAGTCCCCGCTGCAGCACGTGCTAATGCCGGCTGCTGTACACGACCCGGGGATGGTGTAAGAGGAATCTAGGAGGGACGTACTGTCATGGTTCTCCACATGTACTTGTCATACGCTTACCAACCATTTCGCACGAAGCCCGGCCGCTCCTCAAGGTCGCTATAAAAAATAGGACGCACCACTGGCCCGCAGTGGAAACAAATACTGCCATGTGTACGTGTGTGTACGCGCCACCTGTCTAATAGTATCACAGTAGCGCGAAACCTTTAAATGCTGTGATAATAGGGCGTGCCGCTAGCCTGGGGCGTTATGGACGGGATATTACATATTTTTGTGTCTGCAAGCCGTAATTATAAAACCGCTAGAAATTTGTCAAACATGGTCGCCATAAAGGTTCTAATGCCAAAGCTTTAATTCAAATTGTAATATGTGCTGAAGCACTATTGTCAGTTCTCACATAATACACATCAAAATAACCAGCTGGAATGATGAGTGGTCCAGGATATGGCAGTGACCCAGTCAGGGAGAACATGAAGTAGCTCTCTGAGGACTGGTGTCTGGGACAATGGGGGCTCGAGGTTATGGGAAAAGACAGCGATCTCCAAGGTCTCCTCACCAGCCCTACCCACATCTGGACCCTAAGGAAACAAAACCTTAATAACCATCTCCACCATCCCCTCCCCCTCCTCACTACGGTAATCAATCCCCTCCCCCTCACTATGGTACCTTTAGCTGCAACCAGAAAGAGAACTTTCCATCACCAAACCCCCGGGCATAGAACACGAAGTAACAGTCCCCAGTCCCTCTGGCCGGTGACATTGGCGGGATAAACTTTTCAAATGACCAACTGATCAAATGGTTGCCATGGCGAGGTGCTATACACATGGTAACCCTAACTGGGACTGGAACCAAAAACATCGTGATGAAATATATACATGAACGTAGTACGACAGACACTCACACTCAACATCAAAGGAGAAGTTCCTTGATTGATCAGGTAGTGATACCACAGAGGACAGCATTAGCAGTGGGGGAGGCACCCCAACGGGCAGAGGTGATGGGGCAGGTATGTGCCAGTACCGCCTGCAGGGACAGGAAGCCACACCTACAATTACTACACATGCCCTCGTACCACACCCCCCTCCACGTACTTAAAGAAGTGGAGCACAGGTAGGTAGAAGGGTAGGCCACAGTAAGCACCCTTGCAGACCAGCTCCCTGGCCTGCCTGTACTGGGGTACAGAGGCAGCTACGGGGCTCAGCTCAAGGTAGTCAAACGGAAGAACAAAAACATCAGAGCCATTATGGCTGACTGATGCATCCATATAGTGGAACGTGTGGTCCATGTGCTACACCAATGGACAGGGAGTGTAGGTCAATGGACAGGGAGTGTAGGCCAATGGACAGGGAGTGTAGGTCAATGGACAGGGAGTGTAGGCCAATGGACAGGGAGTGTAGGCCAATGGACAGGGAGTGTAGGTCAATGGACAGGGAGTGTAGGCCAATGGACAGGGAGTGTAGGCCAATGGACAGGGAGTGTAGGCCAATGGACAGGGAGTGTAGGCCAATGGACAGGGAGTGTAGGCCAATGGACAGGGAGTGTAGGCCAATGGACAGGGAGTGTAGGCCAATGGACAGGGAGTGTAGGTCAATGGACAGGGAGAAGTGTAGGTCAATGGACAGGGAGTGTAGGCCAATGGACAGGGAGTGTAGGCCAATGGACAGGGAGTGTAGGCCAATGGACAGGGAGTGTAGGCCAATGGACAGGGAGTGTAGGCCAATGGACAGGGAGTGTAGGCCAATGGACAGGGAGTGTAGGTCAATGGACAGGGAGAAGTGTAGGTCAATGGACAGGGAGTGTAGGCCAATGGACAGGGAGTGTAGGCCAATGGACAGGGAGAAGTGTAGGTCAATGGACAGGGAGAAGTGTAGGCCAATGGACAGGGAGAAGTGTAGGCCAATGGACAGGGAGAAGTGTAGGTCAATGGACAGGGAGTGTAGGCCAGTGGACAGGGAGTGTAGGTCAATGGACAGGGAGTGTAGGCCAATGGACAGGGAGTGTAGGCCAATGGACAGGGAGTGTAGGCCAATGGACAGGGAGTGTAGGCCAATGGACAGGGAGTGTAGGCCAATGGACAGGGAGTGTAGGCCAATGGACAGGGAGAAGTGTAGGCCAATGGACAGGGAGAAGTGCAGGTCAATGGACAGGGAGAAGTGTAGGTCAATGGACAGGGAGTGTAGGCCAATGGACAGGGAGAAGTGCAGGTCAATGGACAGGGAGAAGTGCAGGTCAATGCGTAATACACACACCTACCTGTAAGAATAATCGTTTGGGGTGTGGGTTAGCCTGACCACTGTAAGGGAACACCATTCCCATAGCAACCAGAGCAAAAATTATAATATATCCTCCAACCATGAGGACTCCTCCCACTTTTCTCACCCCCTTGCTGCTCATGTGAACAACAGACGTAACCTAAGGAGGAGGGGTCAACAGTACATTACCAAAGCCAATGGTCCCTCTTACCACATAAGGAATTGTCAAGAACAGCATCACTACGCAAAGCAGACCAATAGGAATCTCTGGCGGGAGGATGGTACCTGATCGTCCTGTGATTGGAATGAACATCTCTACCATGGCAACGTCCAACTGTACCAAGAGCATGGATGGCACGGCCACACCCCCCACAGTGGATACTACAAAGGTCACATGATGTGGGAGGAGCCTCAGTTTGTGCAGCATCACGTTCCACAGCAGCACTCGTGAGATCAGGGGGAATGCCACCCACAGCATACACACGAATGCAGAAGGTATTCTAAAGGTTGTGAGTATGGCAAGACCAATGGTCCACAACAGAAGTGTTCCATCAAAAGATGCCTTCTCAAATATCAACTGTGACATGTGAGGCCTCTATTGAAGAAGAGAAAATTCACCCCTTAGCCCCTCCCCTCACACCCCGCCCATTTAGCTCCTCCCCTCACACCAACCTTAAGCTGCCAAAAGTGATGGACACTGGCTATTGCAAAGATAGCTGGTCCTATGTAGAGAGGGAGGAGGAGGAGTGGTTGAGAGAACCAGCTCATGGAGTGGCCCAGAAGGGACAATGCCATTGCTGTAGCCAGGCTGACACACACAGCTGCCAGCCATGAGAGAAGGGTGACCACAAGACCTGTTCCGATCAACAGATAGGACACTGGGTGCACAAAACAAAAAAAAGCTGAAAAAGCTGCTTGTAAGGACGGCATGTGACCTTACATCCATTCCACCTGACCTCAGTATAAAGATAACATAATGAGAACACCATGACAACCACGTTGATAATGACTCCAATCCTCTCAGGATACACGACCATGTACTGGCCTAGAACATCGAAGAACACCACCTTGCCATGTTTGTAGTCACCAGGGTGTGGGAGAAGAGGGGAGGTGACCACTGCCTTCACCAGTGCTGCCAAGTTGTCCCCTGCTCTCTGGATGGACGCATCAAGTATGGCCGAGGGAACATCGTACCTGATAGTGTGAGGGAAAACACCACCACAGGTACACTACCAAGGTATGATCAGACATGGTGTGCACAGGTGTGCAGAGGTCCACTTACTCGGTGTGATAGACATAGCCGTTGCTGTAATAAGCTGTGTCTATGCCTGGAAGCTGCCCAAAGTCACGGAAGATCCTGAAGTCTGTGTCAGAGGGAATCAGACCAGACTGAAACAGGTCTTCAGCCACCACTGAACCATGCGGGTAAGGTGCAACTTTGGCATACAAGCCAATAAGCCAAGGGTTCTCAGGCCCACTCTGAAACACAATCTCCCTTCCACCAGCACCAGCTGCTTCCAAGTTAACAAATGCCCTGATCTTCTTGGCCCACGGATGTTGCGTGATAAAACCATGAGATGCTTGGAGGACTGTCTCCTCAGCTCCATTAAACAAAAAGATGATGTCATACTTGGGCAGGAAAGGGGCGGGGTCAGCAGTCAGTGTTTGAAGGACTTCGAGCATAGTGCCACAGCTGACTGCGTCATCACTGGCAGAAACGGCGCCTAACGAGGAGTCATAATGAGCATTAATTAGAAATGCGTGTTCAGATGAAGATCCGCGCTTGGAAACTCTCACTATCACGTTGGAGACGTTGTGATATATGTGGGTCATCCCGCCTAAAAAATCTAAATAATACCCACCAGAGCTCGCTTGCACCGAAAGTTCGATTTCCACCTCCTGGCTTGCAAGGGTTTGGATATCTTTAACTTTTTGGATTAGGAGATTCTTCGCATATACCTCGTTGGCTTGGCTCCCAACATTTCTTACCCCAAGGTTCACAATGTCTTCCAGGTGCTTTCTAGCTCTTGCAGCGCTGAAATGGTTTGGACTGCTTGGGTCAACAGGATCGGGCAACCAGCGATAGAAATAGTAGCTCGTTCCTAGGAGGCATATTACCAGAGCGATGCAGACGACGATAAATGCATCTGGAAGCTTCTTCGCCTTAGACGTATCGTCGCTACCAGAGCCACGCGTCCTTTTGTCTGTAATAGTCACTTCTCCTCTTCGCCTCATCTCCCTCAACAGTTTTACTACACACGAGATTTAATGCCGCGCGATATGTAATATTACAATACATATGCGAATAAATAGATGCAACTTTAATGTGAAAAGTGTACCTATTATCACACAGCCTCTTTCTTGGCCAGCAATGACTGAAGCGCTCTCTGTCGCAGCTTCATCTCGAGTGATTCTAAGTCACCAAGGTTACCAGGTTGGGGGAGTGACCTATCATCTTTCTTGGCACGTTTCAGTTCAGATTCAAGAGCTCTCTTCCTAAGTTCCATCTCAACAAGTTGAGCAGATTCCACTATGAGGCCAGTGGATAGGGGCACTTCCTTCAGTGTTGGTGAGGCTTGTTTTAGTACAGTCAATACTGTACCACAAGGAGGAACCTCCTGGAATGTTGCTGACACCTCCATGGATGTTGCTGACACCTCCTTAAGTGATGACACCTTCGGTAATGATGAAGGCACATGTTTGTGTGATGGTACCTCTTTGAGTGGTAACCTGCATACCCCTGATGGAGGCTGTAAGACGTCTTTGTTAGTCAATACATCCCTCATATCACCAGCAGGCGAGGCAGATGGTAAGTGGTCACCTCTGTGAAGGACATCATGCTGTGCATGGGATGGGGATGGTGCAGTGACTCCATCCCTAGAAGGAGGTGATGACACAATATCGAGTGATGGTGACACAAGCTTTGGTACAGATACTGAGGCTGCACCCTTTGAAGCTGTTCCACGATCCCTTGACGACTTGGTACCATGTCCACCCTTTGAAGCTGTTCCATGATCCCTTGACGACTTGGTACCATGTCCACCCTTTGAAGCTGTTCCACGATCCCTTGACGACTTGGTACCATGTCCACCCTTTGAAGCTGTTCCATGATCCCTTGACGACTTGGTACCATGTCCACCCTTTGAAGCTGTTCCACGATCCCTTGACGAGTGCTGGTAACATTTTGGGGAGCCTTTTGAGTTACCTATCTTCAGGTTATGAACGGGCAAGGCATCTCTTTGTGTTAACTCATCGTCTAATTCATCCCCTGATACATCAGGCATAACCACAATCCTATCTTCAGCCTGCATGGTGCTGGACACTGCACTCCCTTCTGGTGACATCCCATCACTAATGTCGCTGAAGTTCTCATTCTGCTCCGATTCCATGCCAGCAGCCTGCTCCGATTCCATACCAGCAACCTGTTCACATTCCATGTCAGATTCAGGGTCTTGGGTCCTCTTGTTAAGGACAGCCTCAGCAGTGACTTCTGCAGCAACCTTGACATCATGTTCACATGTTACAGCTGGTCTGAGAATGTCTGTGATCTCTTCACTGGACATTTTCTTAAGCTGCTCACAGCACAGCAGTCTGACATGCTTTATCTTACATCCCTACAACACAAATAAATATTATAGTTGAACAGCAACAAACAGACAAACCTTTAGAGCATCAGGTAACATCTCTTTGATATCATCGGATGTTAGGATGGAAAATATCTGATCAAGCAGTTGACTTCTGTCTTCAGCGTAGGACATCAGGCTTTGCGGTATCTGAATTGCTCCAGTTGAGACTAGTTCGACCAGCTCGGATAGACTCCGACTTTTGTGAGACTTTCCAGTGCTTTCTTTGTTGGCCTTACTATGCCTGTGTATGCATATACGGATGGTCATTTATTTGTAATGCAACGTGCTTTAATTAGAAATTATGCTTACCCGCTAACTGAGTCAATTTTATTCTTATAATCTTACTTTTTCTTTTTTCCTTTAAGAGCCGTGCCTCGGGACGCTTTGTGCTTCTTGGGAGGCGATGCTTCCGTAGCCATTCAAAGCAATACAGAAATTACGTCACCAATAATACACTGCGAGTGTTGGGTTAACCATACACTTATAGCGATCACGATAAAAATGCGCACGTGGTTAATTTTATACAGACAAGCGAAGTCGGAACATTATTATACACAAGGATATACAATTTGCATGTTTATGTTTCCACTTTACAAGCATGATCATTTCCATAACTGGACCGAAGACCTGTGTAGTCCGGTTATCAACACCTCACACAACTGCAAGCATCTTCTAGGCAAGACTCGCGCCATCGGCGGGCTGAAGTGGGGCTTGCGTGAAGGTTTGGACGGTGGACGCTTCAGCGGGCAGAACAGGCGGAGGGATCTGTAGGTTGTAGTAGTCTAAGAAAGTGCGGGCCACGTTCCTGCCAAGTCTGAGATCTGCACACTGGCATTAAAGAATATTTAAAGCATCAAATGTTATGATTTGTGGATACTTAAGATAGGATACAGCTATCTTCATTGTACGGAGCATGCGAGGACCCAGTTGTGTAACTGAAGAATGACACCTCCAGTGTGTAACAGTGCGTTCTGGCCTGCAGACATCCTCCAAGAGACCTGTTAGTTCCAAAACTAACACAGCTTTCTGATTAGAGGTTTGTTTACCTCCTGCCTGTACCAGCCTTCACAGCATCCTTGTTAAAGCTGGTCTGGTCCTAAACACAGAGACCCTTAGTGACCTCCTCCCCAGGTCCACTTTATGAAAACTACTTACCCACGAGAAGTCTTCAGCATATTGTGCAAGAAGCTTAGGGAAAATGGCCTGCCGCTCAAATCTGTCCTCCTCATCATACACATTACCATACATGAATCCTACAATAGATGTAAATTCATCAACGCACACACACACACACCACACACAACCATCAACAGAGGACCAACCATTTGTGAGGGTGGAGTGGGCGTGAATGTCGATGTAGAAGTCCAGATCCACCTTCTGCAATAATATTCACACAGAGAAGTAATAACCACAGTGCTCTGTTTCCCTTGCCACGCACCGGATTTCCATCAAGAGCCATAAGGAGATGTTTGGTAGCATATACCTCTGGTTGTGCCCATGGTGATGGATCTTGCCAATGTCGGTTGAGATCAAACCCCATCATAGAGCATCTTGTGAAGGGAACATTTAATTGTACCACTGCAGACATGTCAATACAAGTTCACCTGTAATTTCCAAGATACACTCCATCTGGATTCAACATGGGAACTATGAAGAATAGAAAATATTAAGGTTGTGGTGATCAGGTTAGGGTTGTGGTGATGAGGTTAGGGTTGTGGTGATCAGGTTAGGGTTGTGGTAATCAGGTTAGGGTTGTGGTGATCAGGTTAGGGTTGTGGTGATCAGGTTAGGGTTGTGGTGATGGGGTTAGGGTTGTGGTGATTGGGTTAGGGTTGTGGTGATCAGGTTAGGGTTAGGACCTAAGACCAGTTTATGGTTGTGGTTGTGTTGTTTAGGTCAGCCATAAGTCATAACAGGCTGCCTGAAAAGGCGAAAGGTCACATCAAGTCACCATGGGGTCACTCCATAGGGCACAAGTTGGCCCTAAGTACCTAGGGCATCATGCAGAGACTGCCCACTTGCCAATGTAGGGGTGGACTTAGCTCCATAACACTTACCAACTTTGAAGACAATGTTGTTTCGCAATACTTTCGCAATGGGATGCTGGCTTAGGAGGAAGTCGAGAAGACCTTTATGGGGTAGGAGGTGGTAAGGTTTGGGGGCGAGGGGGAGGTGGTGGTAATTGGGGGAGGTGGTACTTATGTGGCCTACCCTGGCAGACAAATGATGCTGGGGATTCCCCTGGGTGCACCCTGGCTGTAATGAACACAACTGGTGGCGTTGCTGTGGGTTCCAGGTTGTGAGGTGATGTTACAGTAAGAAGGTCAATTCTTCGCTGTTGCTGTAGTCAAGATGATTCCACCCACACACACCTAACATCCTCTCCCGTAGCTCTCTTTATGCAAAGACTCACAACACTATGACAGAGAAGTTCTCTTTTATAGAAGTCATACTTGTGCTTCTCCTGCCCTGCTAAGTAGTGTTGAAGCCTTGAATAGGAGTATGGATAACAGTAGGAAAACTGCAGGGGGTGAAGGAAAGTGATATAGGGATCACCTGTGACCACACCTCTAATCTTCCCAGGATGTTAATCTTAAGTTTCATTTTGAGCCCAAAAATATTACATAACCATCTATGACATCTATGATATTTTGAAATTGAGAGTGTAAAGTGAGATGTAAAACAATTAAATTTTAAGAGCTAAAGTCCTTCCACTAGGCAACATGTTTGGTGTAACACTATGAAATTTAGCAAAATATCAATTGATTCATTGAGAAGCATGTACCTGCTCCCTAGTACCTTAGAGTAGTGCTGTCAGTAGAGAGATGGCTGTTGGTAGTGACATCTCCAACTTGAAACTTGGTTACAAAATGCAAACCATCAAACCTTTTCCCTTATTGTCATGTGATTACATACTATGCAAGGAAATTATGATATATGTCATCTGAACTTCCTGCAATAACCCCATGCATGATCATCATGTGACCATCATGTGACCATCATGTGGTCATCATGTGACCACCACATTGTGTAATGGACAATTGATGTGGTTACCTGGTATAGGTGGTTACCTGGTATATGTCTTCTTCCCTGTCAAATGCAAAGGCAAAGGATAAAACATAGCTCTTCCGATGGTTGGGACACTTATAGTAGAAGACATTCTTTGAAGGAAGACGTTGCCTAAGTATTGCATGTAAAATAAAGACAGCAGGACGCCTCACATACTCACCACTGGGGTCTCGATGTTGACTTTACCACAGGGCTCATCCCATCTCGATATAGGCTTTTGGTCTTGCTAAAGTTGACGACATTAAAAATGACACGCTAAAGAGAAGATGTGTCTAAGGCCAACACAAACACAAGATTCTCTCTCACTTGCTCGGCTTTTACGTTCTGCACCGTGAAATTGAACCACACGCGATACCTTCATACGTATATACGTTAGAAGTGTTTAAAGAATGAAGAACTCAACGAAAATAACTTATACCGTGGATTGCATGTATCTGGTCGTATAAATAGGTCATATTCGTAGTCACTGATACAGTCAACCTTGCCGAGATTACCTTGCGTAGTAATATCTTTAGTGAACTCGTTGGGGGGGGGGGGGGGGGGGGGGGGGGGGCGGACGTACCACACTCAAACGAAGCATCGAATATCAAATTCCCTTTTTTGGGTATCACACTTCCTGAGGCCTGCGAACTATAATTGCACACATTGCCGACCAACTCTTCCTTCAAAACCTGCTCGGGACTTGCTCCCGTTGCCATGGTCTCAAGGCATTATAAATTATGAATAGTTATTATTACTGGAAGTTAACTAATCACCTATGCACATGCGCAGTACAATTGTTATATTATAGGAGCTCAAATTATTTTTTAACAAAGTTTGCCACAATGGACGTTTCTAGAAAACGTAGGAGAGGTTGGGATCAAGAGATGATGACAGGTCAGTCAGCGTAAGGTCGAGCGGTCACCTCCTACGAGCACTAGCGCTTTTGGATTTCTCACCACAGTACTTTGTGTGTGTACACATAGCTAGGTGACTGCATGTTGCAGGGGGAATGCACTCATTTACCCGGTGTGGTGTCTCTTTCTTATCTTTTTCGCACATAAGGCCTCACTGTTAAGAACAGCGCCGCTAGTGTCAGCCATGACAGCATATGAACAGCTCACCTGCTGTAAGAGAGAAGCAGCATACGGGGTGGCGGAAGCGTTGGTCCTTTCTTTCTCACTCTTTGACCTTCACATATGCTTTCCCCATTTACTGCACGCCTCTCATGCGTCTCCGTGCATCTTCGCATACATCCGTTTTCTCCCTTTTCTGATCTCTGATTTTCATTATTTCTCATTTTCTCTCCTATTATCTCTCTCTCTCTCTCTCATTTCTCCCTCTCTCTCTCTCTCCCTCTCTCTCTCTCCCTCTCCTCTCCCCCTCTCCTCTCCCTCCCTCTCTCTCTCTCCTCTCCCTACTCTCTCTCTCTCCCTCACTCTCTCTCACCGAGATGTGGCCATTGTTGTTGGGCACCTGGCTTGTGGTATATGTTAGGTGGTATCAGATTGTGTTGTGCTCTTTCTGGACAACGTCTAATTGAGGCGTTAAATAGAATTGCAACATCCAGTTTATGGGCCATTTGGTTAGGTTTTGTGGGTGGGTGAGTGCACAGGTATGTATGTTTCAGGACAAAGGTGTTCTGTTTGGTATAGATGAAGGGCTCTGGGCACTGTTGGCCTCAGAGATGGACCCTGAACAGACTGGACCTCTAGTGGCACCTGCTGCTCTTCCAACACTCACGGTCCAGCAGCTACAAGCACTTCAAATGGCAAAGAAATACTGTTACGACGTGACGGCTACATTTGTCAGCAGCAGTCCAAGAGCTGTAGCAATGCCTGCTGACAATATGGTGTTCTTCACGCCCCAGCCAAAGCAAAGTGAGCCACAGGTGGTTCAGATGGTGGCATTGCAAGAAGCCGCTAACAAGCAACGGGCCCTACTGCTGATGAGCAGGTGGGTGTGGTTAGTGGGGTGGATAGCTGATGAGCAGGTGGGTGTGGTTAGTGGGGTGGATAGCTGATGAGCAGGTGGGTGTAGTTAGTGGTGGGGATAGCTGATGAGCAGGTGGGTGTGGTTAGTGGTGGGGATACTGGCTCTACTGCTGATTAGCAGGTGGGTGTGGTTAGTGGGGTGGATAGCTGATGAGCAGGTGGGTGTGGTTAGTGGGGTGGATAGCTGATGAGCAGGTAGGTGTGGTTAGTGGGGTGGGTAGCTGATGAGCAGGTGGGTGTGGTTAGTGGGGTGGATAGCTGATTAGCAGGTGGGTGTGGTTAGTGGTGGGGATAGCTGATGAGAAGGTGGGTGTGGTTAGTGGGGATACTGGCTCTACTGTGGCTTCATCTAAGCCACACAATTTGCAGGATATACGTTGGAAGTATCAACTTTGAATTAGGAGAAGACACTGTTCGACAAGCATTTCAGCCATTTGGATCGATCAAAGCCATAAACATGTCTTGGGACAGTGCCACAATGAAGCACAAAGGATACTCCTTTGTGGAGTATGAAACTCCAGAGGCTGCACAACTGGCTTTGGAGCAGATGAATGGTGTGGTCATCGGGGGACGGAACATAAAGGTAGGGGTGTGGTCATTGGGGGCGGAACATAAAGGTAGGGTTGTGGTCATCGGGGGCGGAACATAAAGGTAGGGTTGTGGTCATCGGGGGGGGTGGAACATAAAGGTCGGGGTGTGGTCATTGGGGGCGGAACATAAAGGTAGGGGTGTGGTCATTGGGGGGCGGAACATAAAGGTAAGGGTGTGGTCATCGGGGGTGGAACATAAAGCTAGGGGTGTGGTCATCGGGGGGCGGAACATAAAGGTAAGGGTGTGGTCATCGGGGGGGTGCGGAATATAAAGGTAGGGTTGTGGTCATCGGGGGTGGAACATAAAGGTAGGGGTGTGGTCATCGGGGGGTGAAACATAAAGGTAGGGTTGTGGTCATCGGGAGACGGAACATAAAGGTAGGGGTGTGGTCATAATGGGGTGGAAGATAAAGGTAGGGGTGTAGTCAGGTCGGAATGAGGGGGAGATGTGAAAGGTGTGTGCACTTCCCCATACACATAGGTGGGTCGTCCCAACAACGTACCTCAAGCTGCCCCTGTCATAGCACACATACAGGAAGAAGCAACCAAGTATTCACGTATATATGTGTCCTCCATCCATGGCGACCTTACGGACAGAGATGTCAAAAGGTGGGTGTGGCAGATATATTAATAGGTGGGTGTGGCAGTGCAGTACACTTATCACCTCCATGGTGCTCATGTTTCAGTGTCTTTGAGGCCTTTGGGCACATCGTATCCATTGACTTGGCCCCAGACAACGTCCCAGGGAAGCACAGGGGGTGGGGCTACGTTGAGTATGATAACCCCAAGAGTGCTGCCGATGCAATTGCCTCGATGAACCTGTTTGACCTTGGTGGCCAGTTCCTAAGAGTTGGCAGGGTAAGGGGAGGGTGTGTGTAATCTGGTAATGATTGTGGTATGGTCTGATATAGGCGCTGACCCCGCCCATGCCCCTCTACCCTCCCAATGCTGGGCCTGTGTTGCCAGGGATACTGACCACAACAACACCTGCAGTTAACCCCATCGTCACAGCAGCAGCTGCCGCAGCCAGGATAAACGCACAGGGTAAGGTGGTTGTTGAAAAGCCAGCAGCAGGTGGTGTCCATTGTTTGGATGGACAGTCTCCTCTCTCCCAGCTCTACAGGAGGAGAGATCTCCAAACACACCCAACAACCTCATCGACATACAGGCCAAGTTGGCAGCAGCGAATGAAGAGAAGATGAAAGGCGAAGATGTGACCACTCTACAGCAGGAGGAGAATGTATCCATCTCTGGGAGCAATGCTCGGCTTATGATCATGAAGAAGCTGTCCAGAAAGCAAGAGGTAAGGTAGCCGTGGCGACAGGGCAATGACAACTGGAGGGGGTGGGGCCCACGTGCAACCTTCATGTGTCCTTTGATGGTGGGGTGCCCATGCCCTACAGTCCAGAGTTATGGTACTCCGCAACATGGTGGATGCACCGGACCTCGATGAGGAGTTGGAAGAAGAGGTCACCTCTGAGTGCAGCAAGTATGGGTCAGTTGACCGTGTGGTCATATATCAGGAGAAGCAAGGCTCTGAGGATGATGCTGAAGTCGTCGTCAAGATATTTGTTGCTTTTAAAAGTGCTAATGGTAAGGCTGGTGTGTTAGGGGGGAGGAGGCTGGGGGTGTGGCCAAGGGATGTTATGTCTGGTGTGTTAAGGGGGAGGAGGCTGGGGTGTGGCCAAGGGATGTTAAGGCTGGTGTGTTAGGGGGAGGAGGCTGGGGTGTGGCTAAGGGATGTTAAGGCTGGTGTGTTAGGGGGAGGAGGCTGGGTGTGTGGTCAAGGGATGTTAAGGCTGGTGTGTTAGGGGGAGGAGGCTGGGTGTGTGGTCAAGGGATGTTAAGGCTGGGGCCAAGGGATGGTAAGTGTGGGGGTGTTGGGGAGGGGCTGGGGGTGTGGCCAAGGGGATGCTATGGCTGGTGTGTTACAGAAGGGGCAAACTGTTCAACACTGGCTCCATCACTTGCAGAGGCAGAAGCAGCTGTCAAGTCACTGGATGGACGCTGGTTTGGTGGAAAGATGATAAAAGCTGAAGTCTATGACGAAGCTAAATTTGACAACAATGACCTATGTCACTAGCTAGAGCTCTCTATCTCCTCCCCTCTCCACACCCATGTTTGGACTCTTTTCTGTTGTAAAAATATTTCATTCCTTTTCCCTCCTCCCCCTCCCACCCCAGTAACATCCAGCGCACATACAACAGCATATACATATCATATGCTGCTAAAAATGGAGGAATTCTTGCTAAAAACAGAGGGATTCTTAACACAAACCATTTGGCTACAGAGACTGGTGGGATCATGTGCCCCACTGATTATTTCATAGATCGAAGAGTAGTTCTCCACAACAAGTAGGCACAGACCAGAGATGAGGATTGCTATAGCAACCAGCTCTTTACATCTGCCGCTATGCTTGTACTTATCACTAGTTCTCTTCAACATATGGCGCTTGTAACGTAACCGTAGGAAGGCAGCAGATGGGAATATGTACAGCACAATAGTACCTCCTATTGATCCTACAAAGTTCCATACATAACTGACCTGGGGACCAGACAACAGTGAAAACAGGGGGGGGGGGGGGGGTGGGCTTACATTGGGGATATAGCTGGCAGCTAAAAATGTTGAACCAAATATTATCCACGTTTCACACACCCACACAAGCACAGACGGTCTCTGTATGGATGGAGGCAGAGTTGTTAAGAGATCCTGACCTGTGTGGATGGTCACTAACCTGGCGTGCCGAGGACAGTCCAATGAGGGGGGCAGACTGCACCCCAGGCATCCCAGGAAGGAGGGGGCTTTCTTCAGCTGAGCGGGGGGCATCAATGATATCCTTGATGGTCATAATGAGCCTGTTGAGAGAGGACCTGGTTGGGTGCAGGAGGACAGGGTAGCAGAAGAGGAGGGTGAAGAAGATGGCCGTCCGTGCAGCAGTGATGAGGAGGTCATCAAAGTCGTAGTTGGTGAGTATGTCTTCATTCACTACACTATAGAACTATAAGGGTTGGGTGGGCACTAATAAGTGCACGCTACAACCACACACACACACACACACACACACACACACACACACACACACACACACACAGATAACCACCGCTGACATACAGTGAAGTATCCACTGAAGATGACTGCATTGTACAACACATAGGCTGTCACCAAGGACACCACCACCACAGCATTCACTCTACCCTTGGTAGGGTGGTATAGCTCCTTCTGCAGAGGCAGTATGTTGAAGTGACAGAGGAAACACAGACTGCTGTAGGAGACGCATGTGACGGCTCCTATTACAGAGGTTGGATATAGCTGGACTGGTTCCAACTTAAAGGATGGAGACCCCCTCAGTGTCACAGCTCTGATTATCATGGCAACGGCAGTAAAGGAGACCCCTAGAATGCTGCATGTGAAGGTGAGGGAGATGGTGAGTATACATGACAGCCATTTGTTGCCATATCACCTAAGTGCACTTGTGAACTGCAGAGGCGTAAGATCTCTGAGGAGTGTCACGGGGAAGAGAGGGATGAAGGCCAGTGCTACCAGAACTGCACAGTTGGCGAATACTGAGCAGTCCGGTATATTTCCAGTCTTCACCACGATGAACTGCACTATCGAGTCCAACTGCACCAGGACATTAAATTATTAAAATTAAAACAGCGCCATTTCAAGGCAAACCTGATCACGCGTGTAGATCATATATGCGACAAGCGACAATAGCAGCAGCACCACGAGAGTGAGAAGTATAATGATCTGTTACAGGCAGACAGTAAGCAGTAGCACGGCAGTTAGTGCCAGTGTAACTTACTCTTCCAATAGTACCAAAGGCAGCTACTGCGATATCTTCGTACCCCCCCACGTCCATGCCGGGGTACAGCTCCTCACAGTAGCGCTTGCTCGAATACAACATTAGCCCGACAAAGATACTTATCAGGAGAATCAGTAAAAATACGATACTTGAGAACACAAGTCCTCCTTGTGCGAAGGCATATGGCAGGGACAGCGTTCCCGCGCCAACACTTGTGGTTAGCAGGTTAAACACTGAAGAACTTATGCTGCCTCTCGTATAGGTCTGGAAGATTTGTCGGAACTTCATGAAATGAGGAGGTGAACGTTCTGTTTGGATCGAGTGGTAGGTAGACAATTCGCCAGCCATTTAGGTTATAATATTAATTGTTACCTAACTATTCTGCATGTTAGCTATTAACTATTACCCCTAATTAATGTACTTCTAATCTCTGTATAGGGCTACAAAAGTAAGTGCGTTATAACTTTCTGATGCGTTTGAAGACACTGCGTCATAAAATCTTGGCTTCTACCCCTAGGTCTGCTTTGCACTCTCCCCCTTATTGCAACGTTTACCTTCAATGTTTCCATACACACACACACACACACACACACACACACACACACACACACACACACACACACACACACACACACACACACACACACACACACACAATCACACACACACAACACACACAAACACACATACACACGTACACACATGAGGAGGCACTTAGCTACATGTACCCTAGAGCTGATCTAGGAATGTTTGTGGCTTCCCTATTGTTCTGTTGCTTCCAAATATCTTAATTAGCGTAATGATCTCTGTGTTACGTAGGTGTGAGAACCTATAGAAACAGGATCATTGATGCTGGCACAGAACAGCATACTGTCCCAGACCACATATTGCAAGTTTATTTGCACAGTGCCAAATAGCCATCTTCAGTATTTATACGTTAGTCTTCTAGCCCAGTTAGTCGGATTACTTTGAACTTCATGTTATGATGATGTGATGATGTGAGCAACTATTAAAAATCATGTTGTGTGGTGGACTTTGGGAGTAGGGTGGGGTGCCTGAAGCAGACTATTTGCTGAAACATGCTTGTTGGAATGAGATGTACTGACTCCTCAACTGGCTGAGCAGCACTATGTTGCAGATAACTTGCAGGTGGATTTTATACTCTTGATCCATTTGACCATCACATTCTCACTTGCCAGTTCGGAATTTCCAAGACATTTGGCTGAGACTGAGAAAAGATCTGTATTTGTTTCCCCAAGGGCAGTCATGTCCAGCAAATGTCTTTGTTCCTAGATGGACTTTGTCATGCTTTCCTATCCAGGAAAGAGGTGCAAAAGTAGTTATTACCACTTGCTGGATGATAATTATTAACACATTGTACATGCGCAATCAGATCAATGTAATTGCATGGTTTGCATCAAAGCCAAGCCGTGAGTGGACTGTTAACGGAGAACGGACGGCCCGGTTTCCGGAGAAGGTCTTTGGCTTCTGACAGCTCCACCCACCATGGATATATGTGCACCTCCTCATTAAAAATATAACAATGCCCCAATTCTCTGTTTTTCTTATAGTTGCTGGTCCTTGTAGCGGTGGTTTGCGGTTGAAAAATGGCGGTACAATTGACTGGATTGAGTCAGTGTTCTATTTTTGCACCATTCTATTCCGTAATGCCAAGAAAACCGAAAAAAAAGTCGTCCTGTGCAATCGGATATAATTTAACACTAACGCACCCCCGCATATACACTCTTATAACGTTGGCCCGATTATTAAAGGGTTTCTTTCACCGGAGTTGCAACCCAACGTTGATCGCCGAAAACGTACCTACCATGCACGAATCAATTAATTTCTGCTTTCTTGATTAACTAATAGTTATCTCTGTAGCGTTGTGCCTTATGTGAATTCAATCCCCACATAAGCCGGCATGCTATATTATATAATCCAACCCACGCGGGCGTGTTCGGAAATGACTTGCCGTTCACGTGAGCTTAATGTTGTATATAAATAATATGATCTGGGTGCGGATTATATTTTCAACCCACCGCTGGCCGTCATATTCAGAATATTTAAGAAATATTGCTAAGTGGACGCCTTTACAATCACTTCAACTATATTGATTGCTTCGGTGGTTGCGGAACCGACGTTGTCAGTAATGCACTCCTGTCGCCCAGGGTTGCAGCTCGTCTTCGGGATGTTACTTCTTCTGGGTGAGCCGAGCTAATAGTTTACGTGCGTACTATGTGTATCTGCAGCCGCATGCACAATGACCGAACGATCGAAGTGAGAGCGGCACTTACACCTCGCTCAGTGTAAACTTCGCTTTTTCGCACTTCAATTGTGACGCGAAGCGAAGCCTGTGAATAACTTCAGCTGCTCATTTATATGTCGCATAGGTTACATCCAAGGGCTGAGCTGTCCTGCCGGTGAACATCCATACAGTTGCTTCTCCTGTCTGTCGTTCGTTACCGACATAACACTCGATTACACAAGCGCCAGACAGTTATGTCAAAGCAGACAAGGTGATCTTGTTAACGTCGAAGCCGCATGGGAAGCAGAAGTCATCAGACGCTACCTGAGAAGTCTGAACGAGAGTCGAGAAGTGTGGATCGGACGATACCGTAACAACACTGGCTGTTACGCGGCTCAGAGATCGGAAACTATAATCTGGGATTCGATACCCTGCACGCTGCAGAGACCTTTCGTCTGCGTCAAGACCTACGGATCAGGTAAGAGCAGTAAAACAGACCACGCCAATGTACGTACTGTGTACAAAACGTACAAATATAACTCAACGTCTTGTGTACTGCAGCGCCGCAACTGGCGGCGCGCGCAGGAGGTCAGGTTCTCGTCGTCAACGGTCAGACGTTGAAACTGAACGTGAACATCTCTGACATCAGTGCGCTTCAGCTGGAATGGATGCACGGCAACACAGCTGTAGCAGCGGGATCCGTGACTGCGACCGACGACACGGCCCTTCTCACCATACGGAGCGTGAACAATCTCACGGATCTAGGATGGTACACACTCGTCATCCATGACCCAGCTACGGCCTACGTACTTGCAGCATGGCAAGTCAGACAAGCTCGTAAGCAGAGCATGTTGTAGCACTGCCCTACGCAGCGCCTATAGTGGACAGATACTGTCGTATTGAGTTACAAATAATTTAAAGACCGGAATGTACCGATTTCCCCGATAGGCATTGAAGCATTCTCTGTGCAACCGAAGAGTGTAAATATTTCAGCTGGCGATACTGCAGCGCTGGTGTGCGTGCCTGACCCCGCTACTACATTACCCGCTGCCGCCATCCAATGGTACAAAAACAACGTTCGCGTGGCTTCCCTCGGCCGCACGTATATCTCCAACTTCACTGGCGCACTGATGATCAGGAATGTAACGTCAGCCGATGGGGGCGTGTACTACTGTACGGCAAGCAACATGGCCGGTACCATCATTAGCCAGAACGCCACCCTCGTGGTCTCGAACCAAGGGTCTTCTTCTCTTGGTGAGTGTGCATGTGTGTGTGTGTGTGTGTGTGTGTGTGTGTGTGTGTGTGTGTGTGTGTGTGTGTGTGTTTGTGTGTGTGTGTTTGTGTGTGTGTGTGTGTTTGTGTGTGTGTGTGTGTGTGTGTGTGTGTGTGGTTACCATGGATACGGCAATATCATGTTTTCAGCAGTGCAGACAACCTTTGTGCTCCAACCAAGGGACACCATTGCTCTCGCTGGGGAACCCTTCACTTTGGAGTGTGTGCCTCCCTTTGTGAAACTATCAAGCACTTTCATCTCCACCAATGATAACAAACTAATGCCAACTTTCTTAAGTGACAGTGTATTTCCAATGTACAGTGTAAAGTCAGCCAGCTTAGCTGATTCTAACAACTATACGTGTTACCAGTTTATTCTTGGTAGTGCCCTTATCCTTATGTCTTCAAGTGCCACAGTCCAAGTCCAAAGTAAGCAGTATCCCATGTCCACTTTACACCCCACTTTACACCCCACTTTACACCCCACTTCACACCCCACTTTACACCCCACTTTACACCCACTTTACACCCCACTTTACACCCCGCTGTGCTTTCCCACCCCCCCTTCTCCCCTCTTCCTCCTCCTCTCCTCTCCCTCCTCCCCTCTCCCTCCTCCTCTCCTCTCCTTCCTCAGCTGTGGCACAAGTTGACAACATTGTGGTCATTCTGAATGAAACAGCAGCCATAGAAGCCAAGGTTGTACCCGTGCCAAGAGGGACCTCAATCAGACTAGTGTGTCCCTATGCAAGCATACCACCCCCCACACTGGTGGCTTGGCTGTTTGAGGGGAAGGAAGTGACCACAGGTGTGAATACATCCTCATCTCAGACAACCTTGGAGGTGACATACTTTGACACGTCAGGCATGTACCAGTGTCTTGTCTCCAACGTGCACGGCCATAGTATTGCAGGTGTCTCCATATGCATCCAAGGTGAGAACCCATGAGTGGTCAGGTGGTTTTTTCCAGTGGTGTTGATGTACTGTTCTTACCTGCAGACATCAGCAGTTTGCCCATAAATGTATCCTTCTCAGTGCAACCTGACAGCCAGACACAGCTCCTAGTGCACTGGGCTCCTCCCACCTCTACCACGCCCACCATTGACCCCCTCCTTATCCTGTACGAGGTGGTGTATGTCACGCCCACATCGCCACCCGTGTCCTCAGGCACTCTGGAGAGCTATAGCAGGGACTACACCATTACAGGTCTGCAGGCTGGGACAGCCTACAGAGTGAGTGTGCTGGTACACTTGGTGGGGACAAGCAGTGGGCACAGCTGGGTCACAGCATCCACCTATGGCAATGGTAATGCCTATTTCATTACACACCCACCACTTTGCTAACCCACCACCATCACCATCACCACCATCACACCCACCACACAGTTCCAATCAGAGCAGTTAATGATCTGTCGGTCACATTTGTTGGAGAAACAAGTGCTCAGGTTTCATGGGACCCACTGGTGGCCACACCCCCGGAGCAGCCAGTCTCCTCCTACTTCCTGAGTTACTTGGACAGTCAGGGCTCAAATGTGTCAGTGCCTCTGCCCAATACCATAACTAGATACGTCATTACAAACTTAACAGCCAATAAATACCTCCAGGCAAGTGAAAAATACTGGTTCAGAGTGCTGGGGGTTAATGCTTCCTTTAGGTATGCATAACATATACAGTTCAGGTACAAAGGTCACATTTTGAGGTCAGTCCAGCTGCCGCGTGCATAAATGTGACAGACAACAGTGTGGGAGACGTAGGCTCAGCAGTCCCCAGACCATCAGAGGGAGTATCCGTGAATAGTGTGTTGTTGGCTGTCATCATCACTGTTGCTATGGTGATATTGATTGGTGTGCTAGTGACGGTGGTGTTGGTGGGGCTTGTCTGCCAAAGAAATAAGTAAGGCTAGACTGCATTTCCATAGCAACAGCTTTTGATGTGCACATCTTCCACACACACATAACACCCGCACCACACACACACCACCTGTCTGTGCATATACATTTTATTACTTCTTCATGCCCACATAATGTCCTGCTCTCTCTGCTGTACATTCACACACCATCACACATCACTCCACATCATCACAAATCACTCCACATCATCACAGCAGTGGCAAATACTCTCCTGCAAGGGCGGAGAAAGGCAAACCTGAAAAGTTCAACCCTGATAGGCAGAGGCCCATGGGCCAACAGGTGTTTGACCTAGCTCCTACCCTGTCAATGCTGGATGAGGCATTCAATTCACTGTCAGTGGCTATGGACATTGGAGTAACCAGCCCAAAGCCAACTGAATTAATTATACAACAGCAAAATAGCATAGCAGTGACTCCTCCTAAAGATGAAGAGATGTTATGATGTAATGTCGCTTATATCAATCCCTGCATGACCCCTTCATTGTTCTACCGCTCCAAATTCGTTCGTGGCAAGTATGAACTGCACTTATATCCATCTTTTCAATCACACTGGGCGGCGCATGCGCATCACAACGTTTGCTCATGCGCGTTGCCAACCGGCCAGCTGCAGAAACCGTTAGCAGCTGCAATATTATACCAAATCCGCCGCCGTCATTGATAAGTTAAAATGTCTACTACCCCTGACGATCTTACACCGTCTGAGACTCCTGAGTCTGAAAAGCCTGCACGCAAGCCCCCAAGGAAGAGCGTGCACACGAACCAGGCCGAGTTTCTTAAAATTCATCAGGTAATAACCAGTGGCTTACGAGGTCTGCATTACCACACTCTCCCAGGCACGTGTAAAGGCTTTTCGAGAACAACAGCGCACTCGCATTGATGCCAGACACAGATACATGATTTCCTGTGTCGCAGACAGACTTGAGCTGGAGGAACAAGCAGTGGAAGAATTTTTACTAGACGGAGATCAGGTAATTGAATTATGTGTGTGTGTTTGTGTGTGTTTGTGTGTGTGTGTGTGTGTGTGTGTGTGTGTGTGTGTGTGTGTGTGTGTGTGTGTGCGTGTGTGTGTGTGTGATGTATGCTATCGTACATGCAGTTGGACCTATTCGAGTCTTTTTTCGAAGCAAACGGCAGGCGGGCTTTGCTACTTTACTACCAAGAGGCAGAGACGCCTCTCTCAGGTATGTCTGTGGTTCTCCTCTCGTTCTCCTTTTCAGTATTTATGTTCCGCTAGCAAAACTGATGCAGGGAAGCATGCCTCCTGTTTTATCTAAATCTTGCATCAAACGACTGACCGCCACAGACGGTTTGGGCGACCCTTTGAAGGGTATATGTGTGTTTTTTGTCCGTCCAAATACCAGCAAACAGGTTTCCACATCCAACATTGTCGAGGTATATAAATTTTCAGCTGTAACCTTCACGCCTTTAATGCCATCACCTGCAGGAAGTATACCTAGGTGTGCTAGATACCACTGGGGGCAGAAGCATCCTACAGGCCATTGAAGAGTACCTTAGCCGTGTGATGCTGCCAGCTGTCACAGAGGGACAGAAGTGGGGGTCAGTCCTGCCTGAACAGGTGGAGGAGTTTACTGCTTCACTGAACCAATACACACTTTTCCTCAAAAGCAAGTAACTGCAATGGCCACCCATTTAACCCAACATCTGCTTCTCTTGTCTACCTTAGGTGCACAGCAAAGTATTGCTGAGTCTGTCCATCTCTCCACAGATACCCCAGCAGACCTGGGGGCTCTGAAGACGTCCCACAATTGTGTATCAAGTGCTCATTCTCCAGACATTGTAGGACACCTCGAAAGGCTTGTGGACGTCTGGTGTCATCAAATAGAGCAACTCTTGGCAGAGGGCAATCAGATGAGACGTGAGGCTGATGACACAGGTCCACTGGCAGAGCTGGAGTACTGGAGGCAACGCACAGCCAAGTTCTCCTACCTCGTGGAACAGATCAAGTCACAACCTTGTCGTGGTGCCATCATGACCTTAGTGGCTGCAAAGTCAAAGATCCTTAAGGTTGGTACAGTGAATGCATACCAATACTTCAAGTAATGTGCCTTCTGGGCATAGGAGTGGAGAGAGCTAGATGCACAGATCACAGATGCATCCAACGAAGCAAAGGATAATCTGAAGTACCTCTATTCCCTGGAGCAGCTATGTCGGCCGCTGTACAGCAGTGACCCTGGGGGCATGTTGGACATCCTACCCAAGTTGGTTGGCACTATTCTCATGATCCACAGTGTGTCCAGGTACTACAATACTTCAGAAAGGATGACATCATTGTTTGTTAAGGTAGACATGGTTATGGATTTTGTCTTTACTTGCAAATGCCATTGTTTCATCATGCAAAGGTGACCAATCAGATGGTGGCAGCATGTAAGGGTTACATCACAGAGGGTGGGGCTGTTAGAGTGTGGGAAGTGCCCCCAGAGGTTTTGCACAAGAAGTTAGAGTCATGTAACAAGCTTTACCACCATTACAAGGAGTGTTTCCTTGCGTCAAAGGAGAAGCTGTCTGGTGGACAGAGACAGTTCGAGATATCTGAAATGTATGTATTTGGAAAGTTCTTTTCATTCTGCCGTCGGCTCGATCAAATAAAGGAAGCTGTTGACATAACACAACAGTTTGTGGCTCTGAAGGATTCTCACATAGAAGGAATTGAAACATTGGCCAACAAATTTTTTTACTTAATTGCTGCATTTCGGAAAAAACCATACAATCCCCTGGATCACCGTAAGGTGGAGTTTACCACTGACCTTGGTGACCTCTGCAGACAGATAGCCGAGCTGGAGGAGCAGCTGTGCTCATTCATGGCCACCTGCTTTATCCAGGCCAGCTCCACCATGCAGTGCCTACAGCTGGCACAGAGGTATGCCGTGTGCAGTGTCTAAGTTGGTGTGAGATAACTTTGCCATTTCAGGTTTGAGCGTCTCAACCTGAGATGTCTCCAGGAACCACTGATGGCCAAGTATATTGAAATCATCAATAAGTTTATCTCAGAGGTTGACAGAGTCCAAAAGTTATACCAGGAACAGCACCTGGCACCTCCCCTTGGACACAACATGCCAACCATCAGTGGGAGGATCCTGTGGAGTCGCCAACTGCTCCACCACCTCCAGGAACTGGTGGACATGTTGAAGGGCAAGGCTGACCTACACAGCACCCCACAATGGAAGGCTGCAGTCAAGAAGTACAATAAAATGGCCACTATCCTCACAGAGTATGAGATAATCCAACACCAGTACTGGACTGAGGTCATCGCACTGAGCTACAATGCATTGCAGGTGGGAGGGTTATCAGTTATCAGCTCCCCCCCCCCCCCCCCGTGCCTGTCTTCACTGTAAGTCCTGCCCAAATAGGTTCCATTGCTGATCCGAATTAATAGCGAGATTCAGGTGAACCTTGACCCCTCCATACTTGCCATGTTAATGGAGGCTAAGTGGATGAGGAAACTGAAACTGAAAGTGCCTGAAGCTATCCACACTATTGCTATGGCAAATGTTAAAGAAACGTATGCTCAACTGAAAGTAACAACACCTTTACATTAATGATCCCTCCCTTGAAGTGGTTAACCCCTTAGTACCTCCTCGACGAAAATGCTCGTGTACATAGTTCAGTACCAGAGGTCCTTTCGCGTTTAATTCCATTCTACTCAAGAAAGGTATGCCACAACCTCGCACTGTCCCCAAGTTATGGCCTGCTTCATTGCATACACAGGTTGATCAGGTGTTTAGCCCAGGCCTGGTGCAGATCACATGGTCATCACTTAATGTCCAACTTTTTATAAATCGAGTAACCTTAGCGATTGAAGATTTTGGTAGATTTGTGAAGCAGGTAAGTGTGATGGGAATGGGATGAAAGGGGAGGAAGGGGGGGGGGGGGTTGGTTGGGGGGTGGGGGCAGGTGGACACTGCAGGATGCTAACACTGTGTCTATAGATGGAAGACCTATGCCAGTGTCGTATTGAGGCCTACCTTGGAACCATGAGCTCCACACTGCTGCTCAGGCTGCCCACCACAGAGACATGGAACATTGAAAAGTTTATGTCTGAAGTGAAGGTAGTGTGCAAGCAGGAGGGGTGGGGTGGGGTGAGGAGGGAGAGGGTGTTGTAAGAAAGGACAGGGGAAAGGTAGGATTAGTCACAGGGAAACTTTGTTGCGATGGGAATACGCAATGTTTTTAGTTCCACAATCCCAGATACCACTTGGGTTTGTGGAACAAAAATAAGGAATGTAGTGTGGTAACTAAGGAAAATGGGTGGTTGCTAAGAAGATGTCCCTAGGTCCATATGGAAGAAGGCATTGCAGTCCTCCAGTCATGTAGCAAGAAGGCAGAGGACTCTACCAAGGAGCTATTGGGGGTACTACATGCTGCAGTAGTCCTGCCTTGTATCAATGAGTGTGATACAGAGGACGTCAAAAAAGGAAAGAGAGGTCATGAGTGTGTGTGTGTGCACATGTGTGTGTGCACATGTGTGTGTGCACATGTGTGTGTGCATGTGTGTGTGCATGTGTATGTGCATGTGTGTGTGCATGTGTGTGTGCATGTGTATGTGCATGTGTGTGTGCACATGTGTGTGTGCACTTGTGTGTGTGCATGTGTGTGTGCACATGTGTGTGTGCATGTGTGCACATGTGTGTGTGAATGTGTGTGTGCATGTGTGTGCACATGTGTGTGTGCATGTGTGTGCACATGTATGTGTGCATGTGTGTGAGTATGTGTGTGAATGTGTGTACATGTGTGTGTGAATGTGTGTGCATGCGTGTGCATGTGTGTGCATGTGTGTGTGCAGTAGTAGCCTTGGGTTATGTGTCTGAACTATGCATTACACCATGAGACCACACCCTTTTCCTTTGGTATGCAAGGTGACCAGCTGAATATTGGGACTGGGAACCAGCCCCCCCCCCCCCCCCCCCCCCCCCCCCCTTCTCTCATGTTGTGTCATATTCAATGTCTTAAACTGCCACAGATATACTGGATCAATTTGATACTGAATGTGATGAGCTATTCCTTTATTTCCAACATCGCAACCTTGAAGCACTGGTTACTTCCATTAAAAGCACACTGGATGTGCTAAGGAAACGGATTATCACCAGGTTAGCCTCCTCCCCCTCCTCCTATTGCATCCCTGCACCTCCATATCTCCAGCTCCTCTGCACGGATGTACCACACTGACGACAGTGTCAAAACCATCTCCTGTTTCAGTGCAGAGTTGGTCCTGGTACTCCCTAACATTGTATGTGCAAACCTTCTCTGCTCCTTGTCATGACTTCATTCTTCAGATCATCAAGCCAAGCCTGGAGGAGATGCAGAATGCTGTTAACCAGACTGTTCAGAGCATTCTAGACATTGGCCAGCAGATTCCCTTGTGGAACACAGATAAAACTCCCCTTGCTAGGCATAGGAAGGTCATTGAAGCCACACAAAGTTCCCGTTAGTTATCCCAGATATCCTGAAATGTCTGTGTGATGCATTTTGAATAAACAGAAGCAGAGGATGACCTGATTGCAGAAGGCAAAAATCATTCCAAAGCAATTCATGACAGTAAAGATCTCCTCAAGCTATCCAGCATGTTGTCCTCAGCAATACTGGCTTGTCGACAAGACCTTGTGAAGGTCTGCCATATCTAGTGCAGCTTATGTGGCTGCTGTCACACACACATACACACACCTCTCTCTAGGTTCTGACCTGTTACCAAGAGTACGAACACCTCTACATCACTAACCGAGAAGAGACCCTTTCCAAATTTCAATCAACGGGTCCCCATCCTTCAGAATTTGAGGCAGAGATGGAGCATTATGAGCGTATCGAGCAGCAGATCCAAGAGCTGCCACCTTACCAGCACCTCAATGCTGCCATCACCCTTCACATTGGTAGGGCCAGCCACACCCACCTTCAAGCCCACAGTTTTACTTCCCTACATTGCACAGAACCACTGAAGCTAGCTCTGAGTGTGGAAGCCAGGGCATGGAAGACTGCCTATGGACACAGCCTCAATGCCCGCTACAGAACTAGCATGGAGAAGATTGTTTTCTTCATGACAGAATACAGCAAGCGGTTCTCAAGGCCTATCAAGGTCACACCCAACAATGGCTAATATGGTGCGCGTGTGACTGCCTGCCATCCACAGGACCTGGAGGATGTGAGAAGTATGATGTTTGCTTTGGACACTGTCCGAAGTGCAGAGATTGAGATGGACATGGAACTGGGACCGATTGAAGAGTGCTATGCTTTCCTACAGCATAGTGGAGTGTATGTGCCAAGAGAGGAGGCTGAAAGAGTGGACTCCATCAGATACACGTTCAAGAACCTACAGGCTCAGTCTGTAGGTGTTGTTTGCCCAACAAATAAACATGACATTTATCATTCCATTCCAATCAACCAGAACTCGGTGCAGGAATACCTCGTAAGCATACAGCCACAGTTCCGGGAGAACCTGTTGGAAGCTGTAAAAGTCTTCAAAAGCAATACTGACAGCTTCCTAGCGAAGTATGCTGAGGTAGGTGGTGGGTATTGCCACTGACATTTCACACTACTCTCATCACTGCTCTCCTAGTCTGGGCCCATGGTATCAGGTCTGGTCCCCAGGGAAGCCAGCGAGAGGATGTCCATCTTTCAGGCTCAGTTTGATGAGCTCTGGAGTAAGTATGAGACATACACAGGAGGGGAACAGCTGTTTGGACTGCCAGTGACCAACTACTCACAACTGGAGGAGGTGAAGAGACAGCTGGGGCTGTTGCAGAAGCTATATGGATTGTACAATACTGTTAATGACACAATTGACAAATACTTTGACCTAAACTGGACCGATATTGATATCGAGAAAATTAACAATGACCTGGTCGAGTTTCAGAACAGGTAAGTGAACACTTATCCCAGGGGCGGATCCATGATTTCAGGAAGGGGGGGGGGGTTATTAATTGTATTCATAAGTGTGGGTACACTACTATTTAAGAAAGGACCATACTTAAGATTTGGCACAACTTTATATGGGATCGTGGCAGAGAAAGGAACCTAGCGCAAGTTTTCAAATTATTTCATTTTCTAAGAGACATCTATGCCATCTTGCGCACTGGAAATTAGTCTGTCCATCATGGAGTTACAGTGGCCTGAATCTGTAATTACGCGTACATTTGAATTGCACGCGTCAACTTTGAAGTTCCTTCCCACTGGAAAATTTTTATAATATGCGTTAGTTCGCCACGACCCCGGCCCGATATATTGATAATTACCAATGCTCAGAGAAATAGTTAATTAATACAAGCCGTGCGTAGGTACTTCAGCATTAAAGTTACCATTTACCGGTAATCTTTCGTTACCCATTGTACTTCGAAGAGATGTCTTCAGGGGTTTTAACATGCTGATTGTCCCTTTCATACTCACAACTATAGTTACTGGCAGAGAGTAGCCAATATAACAAAATGTTTGGAAAGTAAACCCTGTCTACAAAATTTAGAGCCTTTGCGCAGGAGTATCTAGTTCTTTGCGCAGCTCTCTTGCTTTGGCAGTTTCACTTTCATTTAATTTGCCATAAATCCAGCTCAATATGTAATGCCTTAGTTGATGGAAGGTTGTCTCCCTATAACTTTAGACCTGCTTTAAAATGACCTGCCTGAAGCTGAACAGAGGCGCTCACTAATAGAGAAGTCCAATAATGCCTGCTGTGGTTGTTTCAAACAAGCTCAGTAATTAAATGGCCCAGGTCAGCAATCACTTCACCTGAGACACCAGAGCAGCATTCATGAAATGCTATGAGCTTTACGCAGAGAACAATATCATTGGATACAGGTTCACCATAGGCTGCCTCATCTGCTATGATAGAAAAGTAGGAACTTGTTAGAATTTGTTCATTCTGAATTAATTCACCACAAATTGTAATGAATTCATTTTGAATTGAGTGTACATAGCAGATTAAGCTAACTACAGTGTCCGGGCTTGGGCTTGTATCTGAAGCTCAATAGTGCCATGATTAGTACAAAGAAGCTGATGAGGAGAAGCAAGAGCCTTCTGTAAGAGTCGGGTAGACTGTTCATTGGAGAAATCCATGAGGACAAACACACCAGCTGGTTTGAACAACAAATGCTTGGTGGTATTTTAGTTTACTTATATCTAGCTGTTTCCAAAAGGACCTGAGGTTCATCCATTTACGTACTTTGATCGTTTATTTCCTGTGCCATGATAGTTTGATCACTTCATTTCGTAACCACAGCGTGTGAAAATTAATTTCCTTATTTATTACTTGGGTCTTTAGACCCCAAAGTCAAAGACCCCACTGAACCCTCACTATACACACCCTCACAACCACCATATCCACCCTGTGTTCTCATCAGATGTAGGAAGCTACCCAAAGGGTTGAAGGAGTGGCAAGCGTTCAATGATCTGAAGAAGAAGGTGGACGACTTCAGTGAGGCATGCCCACTGCTGGAGATGATGTCCAACAAGGCCATGAAGGAGAGACACTGGGAACGTATTGGCACTCTCACAGGACACACCTTCGATGTCCAGTCTGAAAGTTTTCAGCTCCGTGGTATCATGGAGGCACCAATACTGGAGCACAAAGAAGACATTGAAGACATCTGTATCAGTGCCATCAAGGAGAAAGATATTGAAGCCAAGCTAAAACAGGTAGGACTTGTAAAATCATGTAGTGTGTATGTGTGTGTCCATGTGTGTGCATGTGTGTATCCATGTGTGTCGGTGTGTACATCTGCCTGTACCTAGCAAGTGTGACTTACCATATGACCAGGTGGTAGCCGAGTGGAGTGTCCAGACCTTGTCGTTTGGCACCTTCAAGACGAGAGGGGAGCTCCTACTCAAGGGAAATGAGACATCAGAGATTGTGTCTCTGATGGAAGACTCTCTCATGGTTCTTGGTTCTCTTATGTCTAACCGTTACAATGCTCCATTTAAGAAGGAAATAGCGTCATGGGTTCAGAAACTATCCAACACAACAGACATTATTGAGAACTGGATGGTGGTTCAGAACCTGTGGGTGTATCTGGAGGCTGTGTTTGTTGGAGGAGACATCGCCAAACAGCTGCCAAAGGTGCTGTACTGGAATCACCACAGCAGTTGTTGACCTCTGACCCCTACAGGAGGCTAAGCGGTTCCAGGGCATTGACAAGTCCTGGATCAAGATCATGACCAAGGCCCATGAGACCCCCAATGTGGTCCAGTGCTGTGTGGGAGATGAGACCCTTGGCCAGCTTCTGCCACACCTCCTGGAACAGTTGGAGCTGTGCCAGAAGTCCCTAACAGGATACCTGGAAAAGAAAAGGCTTGTCTTCCCACGCTTTTTCTTTGTATCCGACCCCGCCCTCCTGGAGATATTGGGACAAGCGTCAGATTCACACACAATCCAGGTGGGTGTGTTTGTATGTACCACCATGATGTCATTGCTTAACAACCACCTACTTCACCCCCACCCTAACCCACACCCCACACCCCACTGTAGGCACACCTTCTGAGTGTGTTTGACAACATCAAGTCAGTAGCATTTCATGACAAGGACTATGATCGCATTCTGTCCATCCACTCACAAGAGGGAGAAAGTATTGACCTGGAGAAGCCAATGAAGGCTCAGGGGAACGTTGAAGTATGGCTGGGGGAGCTACTGCACGAAGCCCAGCAGTCTCTACATGCTGTTATCAGGGATGCCCGTAACAATATCGATTCCTCCACTTTCAATCTGACAGAGTTCCTGGGTCGCTATCCTGCTCAGGTTGGTTTGCTAGGGATTCAAATGATTTGGACCAGAGATGCAGAGGTGGCACTGAGTGCAGCTCGTAAGGACAAGGCAATCATGCACTCCACTAACGCATACTTCCTGGAGCTACTCAACACCCTCATTGAGATGACCACACAGAACCTCAGCAAAATAGATCGAGTCAAGTATGAGACACTGATCACCATCCATGTACATCAGAGAGACATCTTCAATGGACTGGTACATCCCAGTGCACAAGTTGTAGCATTCCCTTCACAGGTCTCCTCTCCCTCCATCCCTCCCTCTCCCACCCCTTTCCTCTCTCTCCTCCCCTCTCCCACTCTCCTCCCTATCTTACCCTTTCCTCTCTCTCCTCCCTCTCCTTCCCCTCTCCTCCCCTCTCCTCCCCATCTCCACCCCTCTCCTCTCTCTCTCCCATCTTTACCTCCCCTTACATTTCTAAACAGGTTCGCATGCACATTAAAAGTCCAACAGACTTTGAATGGTTGAAACAGAGCAGGTTCTACTTCAATGAAGACAACGACCACATGGTTGTATCCATCACTAACGTCAACTTTGTATACCAGAATGAGTTCCTGGGGTGCACTGACCGCCTGGTGATCACGCCCCTCACTGACAGGTGTTACATCACACTTGCCCAGGCCCTAGGGATGGCTATGGGCGGAGCTCCTGCAGGCCCAGCAGGAACTGGGAAAACAGAGACAGTGAAGGACATGGGGAAGGCCCTGGGCAAGTACGTGGTGGTGTTCAACTGCTCCGACCAGATGGACTTCAGGGGGCTGGGCCGCATCTACAAGGGCCTGGCCCAGTCGGGCAGCTGGGGCTGCTTCGATGAGTTCAATCGTATAGAGCTACCCGTCCTGTCAGTGGCTGCACAGCAGATCCACATCATCCTCTCCTGCAAGAAGGAGAGGAAGACAAGCTTTGTATTCATGGATGGGGACATTGTGGAGATGAACCCAGAGTTTGGCATCTTCCTGACCATGAACCCTGGCTATGCGGGGAGGCAGGAGCTACCAGAGAACCTCAAGGTGCAGTTCCGCACGGTGGCCATGATGGTACCAGACCGCCAGATCATCATGAGGGTGAAGCTGGCCAGCTGCGGCTTCCTGGAAAATGTAATCCTGGCCAGGAAGTTCTTTACCCTTTACAAGTTATGTGAGGAACAACTGTCCAAACAGGTCAGTGGACACACCCCATCATTCCCCCCCCCCCCCTTTACACTCCTCCCCTCCCCATGCTCAGGTGCACTATGACTTTGGCCTCCGTAACATTCTATCAGTGCTGCGTACCCTTGGGGCTTCCAAGAGGGCCAACCCCTCTGACAGTGAGAACACCACTGTGATGAGGGTGTTGCGGGACATGAACCTCTCCAAGCTTGTGGACGAAGACGAACCTCTGTTCCTCAGTCTGATCGACGACCTGTTTCCTGGTATACAGCTGGAGAAGGCCGGGTACCCAGACCTAGAGGCTGCCATAGACCAGCAGGTGACAGCCTCCGGCCTCATCAATCACCCTCCCTGGACCCTCAAGCTCATCCAGTTGTACGAGACCCAGAGGGTGCGTCACGGGATGATGGTACTGGGACCAAGCGGGGCAGGCAAGACACAGTGCATACAGACCCTGATGAAGGCCATGACCAGCTGTGGAAACCCTCACAGGGAGATGAGGATGAACCCAAAGGCCATCACTGCTCCACAGATGTTTGGCCGCCTAGACGTCGCCACAAATGACTGGACTGACGGTATTTTCTCCACACTCTGGAGGAGAACCCACAAAGTTAAGAAGGGTGAGCACGTGTGGCTTGTGCTCGATGGCCCGGTTGATGCCATATGGATAGAGAACTTGAACAGTGTTCTGGATGACAACAAGACCCTCACTCTAGCCAATGGTGATCGCATTCCTATGGCTCCAGATTGCAAAATTGTGTTTGAACCTGACAATGTGGACAATGCCTCACCAGCCACTGTGTCTAGAAATGGGATGGTGTACATGAGTTCCTCTGGTTTGGACTGGAGACCAATCCTCTCTGGATGGCTCCTCTCCCGCCCGGATAGGGAGAGGCAGGCATTGTTTGAACTGTTCGATAGAACCTTTGAGCCCGTGTTAACCTATGTTCGTCTAAACCTTGATGCTAAAATGAAGGTACTGGAATGTAACTATATCAAACAGGTGAGTTACTGTGTTATCAAAGGGTTATCGTATCAAGGCCTTGTTACCCCTTCCCCCCACCCCCCCCCCCCCCAACCCTCCCAGATGATGGAGCTGCTAAATGGGTTGATACCTTCCACAGAAGAGGCATCAGTGCACACCACCATTACAAACCAACATCTTGAGAGACTTTATGTGTTTGCCCTCATGTGGAGCCTTGGTGCCCTGCTTGAGCTGGAGGACAGGGCCAAGATGGAGGAGTTCATGCAGGACAAGGAAAAGGTGACCCTTGACCTTCCAGCAATCAAACCTGGGGACACCATCTTTGAGTATGTGGTGGATGAACAGGGTAATTGGCAGCACTGGTCCACACGGGTACAGGAGTACGTGTACCCTAAGGATGACACTCCTGAATACGCCTCTATTCTCGTGCCAAACGTGGATAATGTTCGCACCACATTCTTAATAAACACCATAGCTAAACAAGAGAAGGCTGTGCTCCTGATTGGGGAGCAGGGCACGGCCAAGACTGTTATGATCAAAGGGTATGCTACACGCTACAATGCAGAGAAGCACCTCTTCAAAGCCTTCAACTTTTCATCAGCATCCACCCCTATGATGTTCCAGGTAAGGGTCGCCTCTGTGACATCATTATTCCCCCTCATGGTAACCAAGGTAACCCATGGTTTCACAGCTTACCATTGAGAGTTATGTGGACAAGCGTGTTGGATCTACCTACGGGCCCCCAGCAGGAAGGAAAATGACGGTATTTGTAGATGACATTAATATGCCCAGAATCAATGAGTGGGGAGATCAGGTTAGTATGACAGAAAACATGCATGGGGGAGCTCTAACACCCCTCCCCCACCACCCACCACACCGCCTTGCAGGTGACCAATGAGATAGTCAGGCAGCTTATGGAGATGCGAGGCTTCTACAGCCATGAGAAACCAGGGGACTTCACTCACATACAAGATATCCAGATGATGGGAGCCATGATACACCCTGGAGGAGGGCGTAACGATATCCCTCCTCGACTTAAGAGACAGTTCTCCATCTTCAACTGCACCCTTCCATCAAACAACTCCATTGACAAGATCTTTGGAGTGATTGGCATGGGCTATTTCTGTAGAGAGAGGGGGTTTACTGATGAGATCAGAGCTGTTCTGGAGAAGTTAATCTCCTGTACCAGAGTCCTATGGCAGAGGACCAAGGTATGCATTTGGGTGGTGGATGGGTGTGTGTGTGTATACTTAAGCGAGCACATCCTGTATTGCAGGTCAAAATGCTTCCAACACCTGCCAAGTTTCACTACATCTTCAATCTCAGAGATCTTTCCCGCATTTGGGAGGGAATGTTGCATATTGCAGCCAGTGAGTGCAGTACCCCAGGGACAATCATGTCTCTGTGGTTGAATGAGTGCACAAGAGTGATAGCAGACAGGTTCACAAATGAGCAGGTGTGCAGGTCACACATGATTCTGCTGGTCATTACATGCCTTTAACTCTCAACCTCTCAAGGACTGCATATGGTTTCTAAAAGCTGCAGAGAGGGTAGTATCTGAAGAGATGACAGGGGGAGTGTCCCTCCCACACGAACCATACTTCGTTGACTTCCTCAGGGACTTACCAGAGTCCACAGGGGAAGGGCCAGACAACTCTGATGAGGTGGCCCCCAAAGTGTATGAACAGGTATATGAGGGTAGCATGGTATGAGGGTAGCGTGGTATCAGTGGGATATCGGTAAGGTATTAGTGGGCTATTAGCGGGGTATTGGTGAGCTATTGGCGGGGTATTGGTGGGCTATTGGTGGGGCATTAGGTTACAAGCCTCTATTATAGATGATACATTTGCAAGTTAATAAGTATGTTTTGTGGCATTCCATAGGTGCCAAGCCTTGATGTTCTAACAGAGAAGCTCAGTAGCTACATGAGCAGCTACAACAGCACTGTGCGAGGTGCAGGCATGGATCTGGTGTTCTTCAAGGACGCCATGACACACCTTATAAGGATATCACGCATCATCAGGACAGACAGGGGCAGCGCCCTGTTGGTGGGCGTAGGGGGTTCAGGGAAGCAAAGCCTTACAAGGCTGGCTTCATACATCGCCAACTACAAGATCTTTCAGATCACACTGACAAGGGCTTACGGCACAAACAACTTGATGGACGACCTGAAGCTTCTATACAGAACAGCTGGTTAGTGTGTGTGCACATGCATGACTTCAAGTTATGTTTGTGTGTGTGCACGTGCATGACTTCATGTTATGTGTGCTGATTTGTTGCGAGCAGGCCTCCAAGGAAAAGGAATCACTTTTATCTTTACTGACAATGAAGTCAAAGATGAGGCATTCCTCGAGTACTTGAACAATGTGTTGTCTTCGGGAGAGGTGTCCAATCTCTTTGCCCGCGATGAGCTTGATGAGATCACCGGCCAGCTCATTCCCATTATGAAAGCACAGTTTCCACGTCGACCCCCTACACAAGAAAACCTGTACGAGTACTTCATATCCAGAGCACGACAGAACCTCCATGTTGTACTCTGCTTCTCACCTGTGAGTGCCCCACCCACTTCCCTTCCATGTCTGCCATCAGACCAGCTCCTAGCACTTTCATTATTCTGTTTATCTCACAGGTTGGTGAGAAGTTCCGCACGCGGGCCCTCAAGTTCCCAGGCCTAATCAGTGGCTGCACAATGGACTGGTTCAGCCGCTGGCCAAAGGACGCTCTCATTGCTGTTGCCCACAGCTTCCTGTCATCCTTTGATGTTGTGTGCAGCAGCGTTGTCAAGCAAGCGGTGGTTAGAACCATGGGAATGTTCCAAGATTATGTCGCTGAAGTCTGTGTACAATACTTTGAAAAATATCGCCGTTCCACCCATGTGACCCCAAAGTCATATCTCTCCTTTCTGGAGGGCTACAAAAAAGTGTACACTGCAAAGAAGAATGAGATAAGTGAGTTAGCAGACAGAATGAACACAGGTCTGGGGAAGCTTGTGGAAGCTAGCGAATCTGTTGGGCAGCTGTCAAAGGAACTGGTGGTTAAAGAGAAGGAACTAGCCATTGCCTCAGCAAGAGCTGATGAGGTGTTGAGAACTGTGACTGTAAAAGCTTCGGCTGCTGAAAAGGTGAAAACTGAAGTCCAAATTGTGAAGGATCAAGCACAGGCATTAGTGGACACCATTGCTGTAAGTCATGTCTCCCCTCCCAACCAATGGTAAACGTGTGTTGTGAGGTTGTGACTGCAGACATTGCCATGACATTCATAACAGGGACCAATTTTTGAACTAATGTAACTTGCTAAACTGAATTATCAAGATCAAGTTCCCAATAATATAATAGAAATGATTTCATAACAACATACCTGCACATGAAAAATTAACTCCCACCCTTCCTCCCTCCCTCCATCTCCCTGCAGGCAGACAAAAGTGTGGCCGAGGTTAAGCTTGAGGCAGCCGGCCCAGCCCTAGCTGAGGCTGAGGCTGCACTCCTCACCATCAAAGCAAGCGACATCTCCACCGTGCGCAAACTGGGGAAACCCCCTCACCTGATCATGAGGATCATGGACTGCGTGCTCCTTCTCTTCCAGCGAAAGTTGGATTCCTTTTCTATGGACCCCGAACGTCCAGGTCCAAAGCCTTCCTGGGGGGAGTCCCTCAAAATGATGAGCCAGACCACCTTCCTTCAGTCATTGCAGAACTTCAGCAAGGACACCATCAATGAGGAGACGGTGGAGCTATTGGCCCCGTACCTCACCATGGAGGACTACAACCTGGAGATGGCCAAGAAGGTGTGCGGGAATGTGGCGGGCCTCTGCTCCTGGACCACCGCCATGGCCTTCTTCTACACCATCAACAAGGAGGTGTTGCCCCTCAAGGCTAACCTCGTGGTACAGGAGGGGCGGCTCGCGATAGCCATGGGTAGCCTGCAGAAGGCACAGGCACAGTTGGATGAGAAGCAGAGGGAGTTGGATGAGGTCCAAGCCATGTACGAAGCTGCAGTGAGGGAGAAACAGACCTTAGTTCATGACGCTGAGACCTGCCGCAGAAAGATGCAAGCAGCCACTGCCCTCATCAGTGGGCTTGGGGGGGAGAAGGAGCGTTGGACCCAGCAGAGCAAAGAGTTTCAGGAGCAGATTGGGAGGCTCGTTGGAGACATTTTGTTGGCTACAGCATTCCTCTCATACTCTGGGCCTTTTAATCAGGAGTTCAGGACACAGCTGATGAAAGGTTGGGAAACTGAGCTCAAGAAAAGTAGCATTCCATACACCAATGACCTGAACATCACCGCCATGCTGGTTAGCAACACCACAGTCGGCGAATGGAACTTGGAGGGTCTGCCCAATGATGATCTCTCAGTCCAAAATGGCATCATTGCTACTCAAGCCTCACGATATCCTCTGCTAATTGATCCCCAGGGGCAAGGCAAAACATGGATCAAGAACAGAGAGAAGAAGAAAAACGACTTACAAATTACGACGCTGAACCACAAGTATTTTAGGAACCACCTCGAAGACAGCCTGTCCCTGGGGAAGCCCCTGCTCATTGAGGATATTGGCGAGGAACTGGAACCAGCTCTGGACAATGTGCTTGAAAAGAACTTCATCAAGTCGGGAAAGACACTGAAGGTTAAAGTGGGGGACAAGGAGGTGGACGTCATGCCTGGATTTACCCTCTACATCACAACAAAGCTGGCCAACCCAGCCTACACCCCTGAGATCAGCGCACGCACCTCCATCATTGACTTCACAGTGACCATGAAGGGCCTGGAAGACCAGCTGTTAGGACGCGTCATCCTCTCTGAGAAGCAGGAGCTGGAGTCCCAGAGGGTGAAGCTGATGGAGGAGGTGACAGGCAACAAACGCAAGATGAAGGACCTGGAAGATAACTTGCTGTTCAGGCTCAGCAGTACAAAGGTCAGCCATTTAACACTGAGTCCTCCATACCAACATAAATACATGTGCAGGGGTCCCTGGTGGACGATGAGTCCCTCATAGACGTGCTGAAGACCTCCAAAGAGACTGCCACAGAGGTGAATGAGAAGTTAGTGGTGGCAGCGGATACAGAGGTGAAAATAAACCTTGCCCGGGAAGAGTATCGCCCTGTGGCCACCAGAGGGTCCATTCTCTACTTCCTGATAGTGGAGATGTCCATGGTGAACATCATGTACCAGACATCTCTGCGGCAGTTCCTGGGCCTGTTTGATCTCTCCATGAGAAAGTACAAAGTCACATGTAAACATGCACGTATTGTGTAATGTCTGGTTCTCACATAGGTCTGACAGGTCTCCAATTGCGAGCAAACGTATATTCAACATTATTGAGTGCCTTACCTTTGAAGTATTCAAGTACTCAACACGGGGTCTTTACGAGAGTCACAAGTTCCTCTTCACCCTCCTCCTCCCCCTGAAGATTGCCTTGAGGAGTGGTGTCATTAAACATGATGAGTTCCAAATACTCATCAAAGGTTACCTACAATGAAATGGTTGCTACAAAAGCTACTAACTAACTATTCCTCTATTTGGCCCATAGGAGGGGCAGCATTGGACCTCAAGGCCTGTCCTCCCAAACCTGCTAAATGGATTACTGATGTTATCTGGTTGAACCTAGTGGAACTAACAAAGCTGCCTCAATTCACGCAGATACTTGATCAGGTATGCAACAAACCCAGTGTACTCCACAATGATACTCTCTCTTTCTAAAATCCAGGTGAGCCGAAATGAACGCTCATGGAAGAACTGGTTTGACAAAGAGTGCCCTGAAGAAGCTCAGATCCCTGATGGATACCACATATCTCTGGATTCTTTTAGAAAGCTGCTGTTGATCAGGTGACAAATGTTAAATCACCTGCAGTACTGCCAATGTGTGCCCCTCCCCTAAGGTGCTGGTGCCCAGACCGTACCCTAGCCCAGGCAAGGAAGTACATTGCAGAAACAGCAGGAGAGAAGTATGCAGAGGGTGTGATATTGGACCTGGAGAAGATGTGGGAGGAGAGTGATAAGACCACACCTCTCATCTGCTTCCTGTCAATGGGGGCAGACCCCACCAGCAACATAGAGGCCCTGTCCAAGAAGCTTAAGTTAAGCTGCAGTGCTCTCTCCATGGGTCAGGGCCAGGAGGTGCATGCAAGGAGGCTACTACAACAGTGCATGACTGCAGTGAGTACCTCCAGGGGGTGTGAGGAGTGAGGATGTTAATAAGGTTGTCCTCACCCACAGGGGGGCTGGTTGCTCCTGCAGAACTGCCATCTCGGGTTGGAGTTCATGAATGAACTCCAAGACACCTTGATAGAGACAGAGAGCATACATGAATCTTGTCGGGTTTGGATAACAACAGAAGTGCACCCAAAATTTCCTATTTCCCTTCTTCAAGTAGGAACAGACACATACACACACACATGCACACATACACACACACTTGCTAACTTGGCTTCTCTCTTTCAGACCTCCATCAAGTTCACCAATGAGCCTCCCCAAGGTGTGAAGGCGGGGCTAAAGAGGACCTACGCGGGCATCACACAGGAACAGTTGGACTACTCAAACCTCCCCCAGTGGAAGTCACTCCTCTATGCAGTAGCCTTCCTGCACACCACAGTCCAAGAAAGGCGCAAGTTTGGACCCCTAGGGTGGAACATTCCATACGAGTTCAATCAGGCAGACCTCATAGCAAGTGTCCAGTTCATCCAGAACCATCTAGATGAGTTGGACCCTGGCAAGGTGTGTGCAGTGGGAACTAAGTAGTGGCCATGTTTGAATTGTGTGTCCCCCCCCCATCCATGTAGGCAGTGTGCTGGAACACAGTGCGATACATGCTGGGAGAGGTGCAATATGGAGGGAGGGTCACAGATGACTATGACAAGAGACTACTCAACACATATGCAAAGGTTAGCATGAGAGGAAGGGGGAGGAGTTTATCTGCATTTATACAATCTCCAATAGGTGTGGTTTGGCGACCACATGTTTGCTGAGGGGTTTGGCTTTTACAGAGGATATGAGATACCACAGACGCGGTACATAGAGCAGTTTCGTGAGGCCATAGAGAGGCTACCCCCAGTGGACACACCAGAGGTGTTTGGGCTTCACTCGAATGCTGACATCACGTGAGACCTAAGCCTGCCTTTTTTGACCCCGCCCCCTGAGCCCACTCCCACTGGCCGCAGGTTCCAGAGCAACATGGTGAAGGACGTCCTGGACACCATCATGAGCATACAGCCCAAGGACAGCAGTGGAAGTGGCGGGGAAACCCGGGAAAGCAAAGTGAACAAGATGGCTGGAGACATGTTGGAGAAACTCCCCTCTGACTATATCCCCCATGAAGTAAGGCACCAAGGGGGGGGGGGGAGGGAGGGGGCACCTCAGCACAACCTCTTCCCATCCCCTCTCTTTGGTAGATCAAGGCCAGGCTGCAAAAGATGGGTTCCTTGTCATCTATGAACATATTCCTGAGACAGGAGATTGACCGCATGCAGAAGGTGATCACAGTGGTGCGTAGCACACTGCAAGACCTCCAGCTGGCTATTGAAGGCACTATCATCATGAGTGAGGTAGGTGGGCTGGGCATACATAACTATGGGTGTTTTAACCCTCTCATGCTCTTCCCTCATCTTAACCCCTCTCACTCTGCCCTCATCTTAGAACTTGCGTGACGCGCTTGACTGTATGTATGATGCAAAGGTACCGCAAGTGTGGAGAAAGGCAAGCCTTTACCAGAAGTGGCATGTGTACACACCCTTCTCCACCCATATACAGGTATCCTGGGAGTCCTCAACACTTGGCTTCTGGTTCACAGAGCTCCTGGAGAGGAACACGCAGTTCTCTAGATGGATATCCACTGCCCGTCCAAATGTATTTTGGATGACTGGCTTCTTCAACCCACAAGGCTTTCTGACCGCAATGCGACAGGAGGTCACGAGAGCACACAAGGGCTGGGCACTCGACTCTGTCATCCTTCACAACGATGTCACAAAGATGATGAAAGAGGATGTGACAGCGTCACCCCCAGAGGGGGTCTACGTCCATGGCTTGTACCTGGACGGAGCAGGGTGGGATCGCAAGGGCTGCAAGCTGACGGAACCGTTGCCCAAGGTGCTATTCACGCCCCTCCCAGTGATTCACCTCTACGCTGTCAACGCAAATGACCACCTACGTGACAGCAAGCTCTACATGTGCCCTGTTTACAAGAAGCCACGGCGAACAGACCTCACCTACATCACAGCGGTGAGCCTCCGGACACCAAACAGCCCCGCCCACATGACCAACCCAGACTACTGGACGCTGAGGGGCGTGGCACTCCTGTGTGACATCAAATAGTGACTGGTGATTCAATAAGACACTGTCATCCTAGCCTTATAAACATGTGAACATGTGTAACCTGTGAGCAATGTACTAGTCCTGATAATCATATGTGTAGTCCTCCACCGGCCACCAGAGTCTCTCCCCGCAGGTCAGCTGAAGGTGTATAGTGTGTACATGTGAGCGTGTCATGTGAGTGTGTTGCAGCCTTACCGTCCTTGGTAACAGTGTAGTTTGCTCCAATGTTGCAGTCTTTGAGGTTAGTACCATTCTCTATACGCACATGACTGCAAATCACGCAGTTTTGAATTGAGCACCTGCAAATAAGCACTGAGTAGTTAACTAATTATTGAGTACTCCAAGCCTCACCCTTCTCCAACAATCACATAGTCCATCAGGACAGACCCAATGATCTTGGACTTGTCTCCAATCACACAGTGTTGTCCAAGGCAGGACCTCTTCACTGAGGCCTTGTCAGACACTTGTACAGCCACACCTATCAAACAGTCTGGGTTTACGCCCTACAAAAGTAGATCACAATTACCTTCACTGGTGCTATAATACCCTCTTATTGGTGCTAGAATACCCTCTTATTGGTGCTAGAATACCCTCTAGAATGACCTCAATTATCCCTCTTCACTGGTGCTAGAATGATCCCAATCTTTTCTTACCTTCCCTCTGCTGGTGGCTGGGTCAGCCTTCTTCAAGAAGCTGAAGTGGTCAGCATACTGGTACATCTGTCGCATGGTTGGTTCAGCTGGAGGTCATGTTTACACCTTACCCTTACCATTCTATTGATAGTGATGTATTGCTGGAGGCTGTTGACACGTGTGCACAGCCCTCCATCCAGGGGCACTACCACTGCATTGCAGCGGAGCTGCTGCCCTACAAAATTTTTGCTCCCTCCATCAATCCCAGCGAAGGATGAACGTTGTAATGCCATCTGCTCCAGTGCATCAACAGTACAATGGGGCTCTTAGGGAAATGGCAGCCATTCAGGAGACAAACTAAATTGTTAAAATAATTTTTTTTAAACCACTAAACCTTGTTGCTTGTTGGAATTATCTAGATTAGTGGTAGAGGCAATTGATGGTGAGTGATTCTGCTGCCTCACTAACTGAGGGATCAGCTCTCTCTTCACTGATGACACAGCTTTGCTCTTGACGTGCAGGAAGTCATCCAAAATCCATCTATCCATGAGGTAAACATGGGCATCGACAAGCTGCGAGGTGAATTTGATGTGTGGATGCCTGAGTACCAAAGCAATATGTTATCATTAGCTGGCTCCAAGAGTAACAGTTAGCTCTTGCCTGTGGAGAAGTGACTTGCTTACTGGCAGACCTTCATCAAGGTCTGCCCCAGCTACAAAGTACACAAGATGCGACTGGTCATCCAGTCCTATAATGTCACGCTCTATAAAAATATTTATAGATGAGGGAGTTACCGGCACATGTGCTATCACTAACCTGTGGCAGCTAGCTTCTTCTTTGATGGATCTTCTTCATCCTGAGAAGGATGAACCAGAAGCAGTGTAAGTGTGGAATTATTGGTATGGTGGGAATCAGTGAGCCGATGCAGTGCAGTGGTGGCCACCAAGTCACAAGTAATGACCAGCAAGTCTCCCTGAGAACAAAAGCCAAACATGTCCCAACATACCTCACTGTATTACTTTATTAGTGATACTTGACTCAAACCTTGACTTTGAGGTGTCTGAGGGTATCAGCTGTGCCCCAGTCTTCATTGTCAGGGATTTCCTCAAATTGTAGTGATATTTTGGAGGAATTTGCTGTACACAGTTCAGATAATGCTTCATTGATCTGCTGTGATGAAGACTCACTAACTACAACTGTCGCTTCTGCACAAGGTTGAACATAGCTTATTACCCGCATAAGACCACGTGTTCAGCTTACTGTTGTAGCCATTCTTCTCAAGCCAATGTACTGGGTACCACACCAGTGGCACATTACCGACGGGCAGTAGAGCTTTTGGACAACTTTCTGTGAGAGGGTACATTCTAGACCCGCGTCCTGCGGCCAGAATGACAGGACACAGTTCCATCGCAACTGTGCATCGATTAGAATTATGAGCGAGGGGGCGTATTCTGCATGGCTGGTGATCGAAGTTCTGGGGCAACGGGCGCCTTGAACAAGCTATGGAGCAAGGAGAAGGACGACGCCCTTAGCTTGGTAACCCGCCTGCACTTAGTGAAGATTGAAAGTAATGAGTGGCTATATTTCTTACTCGCAGAGCAAAAAGGAAAGGATCATTGGGTTCTTCCTTTGCTTGGCGTTCGGAGCAATATGTTTTATCATGGTGCGAATACATGTACAAAGCATCGAATTTATACCTTTCCTTCCTTAGGCGTTTCTGCTTACTCCTGTACTGATTGTAAAATCGCGAAAGTTTGCTGTCCTCTTTACCCTCGGAAGCCTCTTCAGCTTGGGGAGGTAGGCCTTACTGCCTTGCTTGGGGAGGTAGGCCTTACTGCCTTGCTTGGGGAGGCAGGCCTTACTGCCTTGCTTGGGGAGGTAGGCCTTACTGCCTTGCTTTTATAAGTTTTAACTTAACATACGACTTTAAGTATTGTCTTTAATGTCATAGTTTCTCATTTCTGTGGGGTCCATGGGAGCACTTCAAACATCTTCTGTCCCTATCAAGACTACCATTCACTGCTGCCTACATCATCTCCATGCTTGCTACCCTTTATTGTGCTCTTGTGGTGCGTGAGTTCTTAATACGTACCTGTGCCCCTCGTCTGTGCCTTATATCATGTTCTCGTGCAGGTACACAGTACAATTCTAACCATTCCCTGCGCTGTAGCCCAAGTGCTGGCCCTACTTTGGTAAGCCCCACCCACTCCTGTGTGTCAAATCCTGACACCTTAAATCGTACAGGTTTCTGATTAGCTACGTGCCAGGCGGTACAACAGGATTCATCTTTATGACAAAACTGTTCTCAAGACTGTGCACCAGTACAGTGTCCACCACCCTCGATGTATGACCAGTTACCACCAGACATCTTGATGGCTTGTACTATTGCCACACAATAACATGACCTGCCGAGTCCCCCGACACTAAAGAGTCTGCCAGAGCAGTGTAGCACACGCTCAGCACATAGTCTTCGTGTCCTTTTAGTGCCCACTCCTGGGGGAGGGGGGTGGGACACATTTGACCAGCCAGTGCATCCTATATGGGTCACTGACCTTGGCCGTATGCTGGTCTATCAGTATCACTGACCCATTGCTACTGGCACAGGCCAAAACCGTACCTGTGTGAGAGATGGAATGATGGGAGTGATGTGGAGGATGGTGGGCACATCACCCACAAGCAGGGTCCACTGCCAGGGCATTAACACCAGAAGGACCCAGCTGCCATTGCCTTGAAATAGATGCCTTACGGACATCCCAACATATCACATTGCCAAAGCAGTCTGCTGAAAACAAAAGTGTTCCCTGCAGGTGTGAGGGTGGAGAGTGAGGACCAGAGGTGTGAGGGTGGAGGGTGAGGACCAGAAGTTTGAGGGTGAGGGTGGAGGGTGAGGACCAGAGGTATGAGGGTGAGGACCAGAGGTATGAGGGTGAGGACCAGAGGTGTGAGGGTGAGGACCAGAGGTATGAGGGTGAGGACCAGAGGTGTGAGGGTGAGGACCAGAGGTGTGAAGTCCACTGGGCTGTGAGCGTGAATCGGCTTGCCCACCTGAGCATTGCTAGTGACATCATTACAGGAGTGTTGGTGTGCACACATGTTCTGCACACACAGTCCCTAAAAGAACGCGTAAATGAAGGAGGGAGGGGAAAGGAGGAGAGAGGGTTGGACTTACACTTCTGGCATCCCACATTGAGATGGTCTTGTCTTGTGAGCAGCTGAACAGTGTTGAGCTGTAGGGCAGGAACTGCACAGCGTTCACTGCCTGTGAGTGCCCCCGCAGGGTGAGGTAGCAGCGAGCGCTGGGAGGTCACATGCTGGTCACGTGACTTTTGCATGGGGGGGGGGGGGGGGGCAGGCATTCTACACACCTCTCAACATCCCACAGCTTGCAACAGTGGTCCATGGACCCTGACACCAAGAGCTGTCCACTCCAGTGCCAGACACACCCCCACACTGCACACAAGAGGACATGTCACGCAGCCCCTCCCACTAACTCGTGCCCCTCCCACCTGGCTGCGGGTGGTGGTCGCTCAGGGTAGCGGAACAGCACGCTTTCCCGAAGTCCCATATCTTGAGGGTGCCGTCCCCTGAACAGGTGGCCAGCATCTTACCACTGGTGGGGATGAGGAGAAGGTATTTACATGCAGCCTCCTGCCATACCAGAAGGCCTACTTGGGGTGGAAGGTTGCTCTTCCAATCCAATCACTGTGCCCCTCCCCTGTCATGAGAAGGTCCCCTCTGAGGACAGAAGATAAGAGTTGTCAGAGCTGGCATTAACCCGATACGAGTAGGAGGGGAAAATGACCTTACCCCTCTAATGCCCACATCTTCCAGGTGTGATCATCACTGGTAGTGACCATTACATCCTTCTCTGGATGCATGCATACACTGAAAGTGAGTGTATGTGTGTGTGTGTGTGTGAGGTTAAGGATATTTATGCTTCGTCCTTACTTGCTCACGGCATATTCATGTGCTTGGAAGTGGCTTGTCAGCTGGAAGCCTCCAGTTCTAGTGAGGTGTGCACATTCTGGTAACTTGGCAAAGAGATAAGGATTGCTTGGGTCGTCTGGTAGCTTCATTACGCTCTGCATTGCCTCACATTCAGTAGCCTTCACATCACCGCCAGCAACATTTTTGGTACCTGGTGGAGATGCTAAGGCAATGGGAGTCACGGGTGATGGGTGTGTACCATGTGTTCCATCATGTGCCGAGGATGGTTGGAGGGAGTGGAGGGTTGTCTGCAGACAGCTCACTTCAGATACAGCTCTGTCTCTTTCCATGCATGCCAGCATCTTCTCCTTGGTTACCACCTGCAAGAGTGAGAGGGAGGAGGTGTGAGGATGTGAGGGGATGATGGAAGGTGGCACACAGCCTACAACATTACCTCATACTTATTCCTCAGTGCCTTCAGTACCGGGTCGTAGGAGCTGATATGATGCTGCAGTCTTTGCGCACATGTAGGATGTGTTAGGAGGGAGGCCTTGGAGCAGTGTGCACGCACACTACAAGTGCTCACTTCTTAATATCTACCATTAGCTTGTTCTTCTCCTGAAGGACTCTCCTGTGATGCATGCGATGGTAGTCACATTCCTTCTTCAAGCTTACATACTTCTCCTTGGCTATCCTGCAGGTGATCAACCCATGTTACCGTAAAAATATGCACAACTCCAATTCATGCCCACCTTGCTGCCTCTTTAAAGCTGAGCATTTGTGACTGCAGTTCTTGCACTTTGCTTTCCAGCTGTCGGTTTCTACACAGAATTGAACAAAGTTCAACACATTATGGCCTCTCAACTATCTTACTGGGAATATGCATCTGGCAGCTGTTGCATATGGGGTGAGCCCAAACTGCCTCTCTGCAGCAGTTCATACCTGCAGAAGTTCGGCTAGTGTTTGGCCTGTAGTCATGTGAGATAACTCACCACTCTGTCTGGAATGTCTCCAAGGTTCTGTGTAGCCCCATGCGCACAAGGAAGTTCCTGACAAAGTCCTCCACTACCTCTGGGTGCTTTAATTAGAGCGCATGCAAAATTAAATGGGAAAACAACAAAATGACATTACCTGGCTTGCTGGCTCCAAGGAAACCTGAGACACCTAATGACATATACCTGATGAGGGATCAGCAAGGTTATACCATACCTTCTCTATTGTACTAGGCTGTTTGGCTACACGAAGGTTATGAAGTGCAGTGTCAAGATCTTCATCACCTGCGTGTAGAATTCTCTGGTAGTGAAGCAATGCAACTTGTCAATGTTATGAGGTCTCACCAGAGGAAATGGATACATTATCAACAGCCACTTCTTCATAAGCAAAGCCTCCTTCACTTTCTACGTCCACGTATTCGTCTGTGCAAGATTAATCATGAGACGCTAGGCGTGCAATTTGTGCAACAAACCGTGCAAATAGTATGTTTCTTCCATGGTCCCGTTTGCAGTTGCCAGGGAGACGATCACGCGACGATATCATTCCGCAAATTAGGTATGCGGAGTTGCACATGTGATTTTGCTATGGCCCAGCTGTTTTTGTAGCGATATCTTACGGCGGAGCGATGGCATTTTCGTGGCAACCGGACCCGAATGGGTTGTCCCAGATTGTTCAACTGCTGAGGGAGAGCCAGAACCCAGATACGGCTACACAGCGAGTAGTGGAGCAGGTAGGAGAGAAGGGAAGAAGTGCGGGTAAAAAGGAGGGTAGATTAGTTGTTTATTTTGCCCCTTCTTCGTTCTCACAATGTGCAGAAGTTAGAGGCTCTAAACCAGTACCCCGACTTCAACAACTACCTCATCTTCGTGTTCACAAAGATGAAACGTGAGGACGAACCAACGCGGTCCATCGCTGGTCTAATCCTGAAGAACAATGTGAAGATGTATTACGCCAGTTTTCCCAGAGAGATCAAGACGTTTATCAAACAGGAGGCCATGCACGCAGTGGCCGACTCGTCGGCTCTAATTAGGGCCACCGCGGGTACCCTTATCAGCACGATAGCCATGCGCGGGGACATTGTCCAGTGGCCCGAACTGCTACCTACGCTGTGTGGGTTGATTGATAGCAACAGCGCCGAAGCAGCCGAGGTTAGTGGACTTTTATTTTTGGTGGGGCGGCACGTGATACCATCTCGTTGCGTGCAGGGGGCATTTAGCACGCTGCACAAAATATGTGAAGACTGCTCGGACCAGTTGGAGTCCAACGCTCTCAACGGACCGCTGAACGTCCTTATTCCCAAGTTCCTGCACTTCTTCAACCACAACAGTCCATCCATAAGGTGGAGATATGGAAGGGTTAAACATTTGCTGTGTGTGAATTGGCATGTGTTTTACGAGCAGGTCACATGCCATAGCCTGCGTGAACCAGTTCATCATGTCCCAACCTTCAGCACTAGTGGACAACATGGGCCACTTTATCCAGGTGTGTGTAGACCTCTTCCATCATTATCTCACCACCCCCCCCCCCATCCCCCAACTGTTAATCAACTCCTAAGATAACTGTGCATATTACTTCACATACCATTTCACTCCACCACACTCCACAGTGTGTGCTTTCACTTGATGTGCTTTTCTTTGTTCCCAAAAGGCCCTGTTTGCTGTAGCAGGCGATGCCGACACTGAGGTCCGTAAGAATGTGTGTAGAGCCTTGGTGATGCTCCTGGAGGTGCGGTCTAGTGATCTCATCCCTCACATGCATTCCATAGTGGAGGTATGATGGGCCCTTCCCCCTTTGGTGTGTTTAATATGACCTCCTCCCCCCCTCCCACCCCAGTACATGCTTGTGCACACACAAGATTCCAATGATGTAGTGGCTCTGGAGGCCTGCGAATTTTGGCTAACACTGGCAGAACAATCCATCTGTGTTGATGCCCTGGTGCCATATTTGGATCGGTCGGTTTACTCATTGTGTACACATGTTGTGCCCATTGCTGGAGAGACTTGAAGATGTCACTGCAAATGTGAATGTTCTTTCCTTCAGGCTTATCCCGGTGCTTCTTAATGGCATGCATTATTCAGAGATCGATATTGTTCTGCTCAAGGTGTGTGTGCGCGTGTGGTGTGTGCGTGGTGTGTGTGTGTGTGTCTTTGTATGTAATGGTGTGGTACCACCTTGCACAGGCTGACATAGTGGACCAACATGTACCAGATAGAGACTCTGACATCAGACCAAGGTTTCATAAGGTCAAGACACATGTAGCCGACCAGCAGGGACAACCGGAGGCAGGAGGGACTGGGGACGGGGAAGACAGCGATTCAGACGAGGAGGACGAGCTGAGGAAGGAAGCCCTATCAGACTGGAACCTTCGCAAGTGCTCAGCGGCTGCTCTGGATGTTCTCTCAAACGTCTTCCACCACACCCTACTACCTGTGCTCCTGCCACTACTCAAGCAGAACTTGTTCTCGTCTGATTGGCTGGTCAAGGAGGCAGCAATCCTTGCCCTGGGAGCAGTATCAGAGGGCTGTATGGATGGTATGGTGCAACACCTGCCAGAGCTAGTACCCTTTCTCATATCTTGCCTGGCTGACTCGAAGGCCCTGGTCAGGTCCATCACGTGCTGGTCCCTCAGTCGCTATGCTCACTGGATAGTGGGCCAGCCTCACGAGCATTACCTACAGAAGCTTATGACTGAGGTTGGCTGTACACACAGCATGAAGGGAGATATTACAGGTGTGCTGTTGTTCCTTTAAATCTGTGCAGCTTCTGGGAAGAATCCTGGATCCAAACAAGCGTGTGCAAGAGGCAGCGTGCAGGTATGGACACTTACCAGTGTGAACTAAAGTTCCCCTCATATCTTCCTCCCCTCCCCACCCTCATCTCTTCCTCCCCTCCACCCTCATCTCTTCCTCCCTCCCACCCTCATCTCTTCCTCCCCTCCCATTCTCATCTCTTCCTCCCCTCCCATTCTCATCTCTTCCTCCCCTCCCACCCTCATCTCTTCCTCCCCTCCCACCCTCATCTCTTCCTCCCCTCCCACCCTCATCTCTTCCTCCCTCCCCACCCTCATCTCTTCCTCCCTCCCCACCCTCATCTCTTCCTCCCTCCCCACCCTCATCTCTTCCTCCCCTCCCACCCTCATCTCCCACCCTCATGTCTTCCTCCCCTCCCACCCCCTCACCTGTAGTGCCTTTGCTACGTTGGAAGAGGAGGCATGTACAGAGCTGGTGCCTTACTTAGGTGGTATACTGCAAGTGTTGATGATTGCATTCAAGCAATACCAGGCTAAAAACCTTCTCATCCTGTATGATGCAATTGGTACACTTGCTGACTCAGTAGGAAATCACTTGAACAAGGAGGTACTTTTGTTTACATGCTTCTTGGGCTGAATCATCCTCCTCTTCACCCGCCCACACACACATACCACTTGACCTGTTGCATGCTTATAACACATTACTTCATGGCTTCATCACCAAACTTTGATAGGAGTACATAAGTCTCCTGATGCCTCCATTGATTGAGAAGTGGAGTGTACTGAAAAATGAAGACAAAGACCTCTTTCCTCTTCTAGAAGTGAGTACTGCACCTTTTTCATTGTAGCCTTGTCATTGGTGTTCTTTTGATTCCATTGTACCTATTGCTGCCATCAGTGCCTGTCGTCAGTGGCTACTGCTCTTCAGTCTGGCTTCCTTCCTTATTGTGGACCGGTGTTCCAACGGTGTGTCTTCTTGATACAACAAACGTTGCATCAAACCCAAGCAGCCGTATCTAACCCTGAGCATTATGTACCTCCCGACAAAGAGTTCATGATCGTTGCCCTTGATCTTCTGTCGGGTCTTGCTGAGGGTCTGGGCACCCATATTGAGCCCTTGGTGGCACAGAGCAATATCCTCACACTGCTGTTCCAGTGTATGCAGGACTCCATGCCTGAGGTGAGGCAGAGCTCCTTTGCCTTGCTTGGGGACCTCACAAAGGCCTGCTTCAACCACGTGCAACCTTGCGTTGGTAAGTGTTCTTGTACTTGGCAGGAGATTAAGTGTGAACCAATGTATGCTTGCTCCCTTCTCTCTCCTCCGCTCCCTTCTCTCTCCTCTGCTCCCTTCTCTCTCCTCTGCTCCCTTCTCTCCCCCTTAGTTGACTTCCTTCCAGTATTGGGTAGAAACCTCAACCCCGAGTTCATCTCAGTTTGCAACAATGCCACATGGGCCATAGGAGAGCTGTCGTTGCAGCTAGGCAGTGGGATGAAAGCTTACCTGTCACTGGTGCTCCATCAGCTCATTGAAAACATAAATCGTCCTGGAACTCCAAAGACATTGCTGGAGAACACTGCAATTACCATTGGACGCCTCGGGCTAGTGTGTCCTGAAGACGTTGCACCATTCCTGCAAACATTTATATACCAGTGGTGCAGCACGCTTAGAAACATTAGAGACAATGAAGAGAAGGACTCGGCATTTAGAGGCGTGTGTGCAATGATCAGCCTGAACCCCTCAGGAGTACTGCAACACTTCATGTCCTTCTGCGATGCCATAGCCTCCTGGTCCAGTCCCAAGGAAGACCTCAGGCAGACATTTCATAAGGTCAGTTATCAACGTGTGGATAATATGACATATGACGAGTTTGCTGGCCTTATTAGATCCTGCATGGGTTCAAGGGTGAGGTTGGAACAGAAAATTGGAAAGCGTTTGCTGGTCAGTTCCCTCCAGCCTTGAAAGAAAAGTTAGCTGCAACTTACCAAGTGTGAGAGGTAAGTGATGCAGGACATGCTCTTGTGGCTTGGGCTAGCTAGCCAATGTCCTCTTCCACAGGTGCTGGCGCACGTACAGTTATGCATGCCTCGTGTGATTCTGCATGTCTTACACAGCTATTCTAGGTTCTCTGGGCAGAAAGACCACAAAATAGCCTCTTGTTTTTTTCAGTTTTCAGATGAGGCACTTATGTTTTGAGGATAGGACCTTATTTATTTATTTTGGTTTCTTTTTTTTGACTTGCATTCATTTAGGGTGCACATAGCTGATTATTACTGTTCACTGCTCTGGTATTTGTTTTCTTTTGTGTTTCAAATACAGACACGAGATGATACATGTGCTCAATATATCAAACATGAACTATGTATATATATATATACAGCACAACACATACAATATACAAGGCAGCGTGGCCTGAGCCACATCATAGTCACTTCAGAGCCTGTAAGAAAAGAAGAGAGGTGTGGGGTAAACGTGATGGTCGCTTGCAGCAGGACTACATTCACTTTAATTTTGTTTAAAACTGATCTCGGTAGTTTCTCTTTGGTTGAGTAAATTTTGTCATCTGTAACTGTCACGATATCCGCTGATGTGCGGACCTAGAGAGTGATTTTGGATTAAACTCACAGACATTATTGTGCACGCTATACCGTGTATTCAGGGGTCGTGTGATAGCCCATAAATTTGGCGGGATACAACTGAGCGTCTGTCCATCGCACGGTTACAGCCGTCCCGACTTCCGGATGTCCATCCGCTTGGAATTCCTGCCAATGTCGTGCGCGTAGCCTATTTAACTCTCTAGCAATTTCGCTAACCAATATGTCAGTCGGCAGAAGATCGGTGCACACAGAGTTCTCTTCTTCGAATGACACTTCGTAAAGTGTTTGTTCTTGGACCTTCTCGACTTGTCCTGTTGTGTAGCTTCCGTCTTCTAAGCAAACGTAGACTGTGTCTCCTTGCGCTAATTCTAGTAACACCTTGTCCAATTGCTGCACAAAATTGATAAGGATATTAATAGCCTGCAAATATATTCAAGAAATGCTACCTGGTTGTGTTTATGACAAACGAGCCCGCCACTTTCTCCCGCGACGAGCCCGCGGTACTGCCCACAAGTCACGTGGAAAGATGTGCAGCAGCGAGCCCAGCTGCACTGCACACACACACCTTGAGTGTGTGCTTCTCCACCAACCCTCTGGCACAGTGCACAACGCTGTAGCATAACAGAGACTGCCATAAGCACCAAACCCAAACACCAGACATCAAACTCTTACAAGTCTCCTTCTAGCTCTGGGTAGCCCTGACAAAACTACTGGTTCTCTGCGAAGTGGGTCTTGCAACACAACTTCTGGTATGGAGATGGCACAGACAATGTGCGCCCATCTTCCACAAGCAGTCGGCTTTAGGGCCCCTCCCCGTAACCTACAGAGGCAGCACTCCTAGGGGAACATGGGGCAACAGATAACGCAGCTTAGCTACTACTTAGCCAAGGGAACTCACAGCAGAAGTCACATTTAGTTGACATGGACTGCAAAGCCACTTTTCTCCAACAGATTCATTTAACATACCGTAACAGGCTGTGTGGTAACAGTTGTAACACACACACACACACACACACACACACATGCACACACACACAACACACACTTACACTTGTGTACACAAATGCCACATGTGGAGCATGAGATAAGTTCTTCACCACAGCTTGAGCCACTCCCACTGGAGCCACTCCCACTGGCTGTCCTCACCTCCTCCCCCTTGATGTGCAGGGATGCAGGTAGTGTGATCAGCTCTCTCTTCACCACCACCTTAAGTGACTTCACACGGTGCTCCAGTGGGGGTGGCTCCAGTGGGAGTGGCTTAGCCACTGCTGTGCTAATCAACTTGCTGTGAGCCTCCTTAAGCTTGTTTTCATCAAAGTGGGTAAAGGGGCTGTTATCTTTGGCAAGAATGCTGCAAACACAGCAGGTCCTCCCCCCACATGATACCAACTCATTAAAAGCTTTTTCGAGAAGCCTGTCCTTCTGTTGTGACTGCCACAGCCCACAGAACTGGTCTGTCCAATCCTTCACAAGATCAATGTGTGTCAACTACAGCCAGGTGGGTGTACCTGCTGACCTGTTTTGCAGGGTCAGTGATCCGAATTCTCTTTGTAACAGGTCCACTAGATGACATAATAGGACCCTGACTTGCACGCTTATCCCCTACCACCACTGGTCTAGAATGAGACAAGGAGCAATGAACACTTAAACCACACCTCTCCCTCTTCCATTCATCCCCCTCCACATCCTCCCCCTCTCCTCCCTTCCCTTTACCCACCTTCCCTCCTCCCCTTACCCACCCTCCTCCCCTCCCCCTTCCTATTGATCATGCTACTTACTTCAATGCCAGCACCTCCTGCTGCCTACCCTGACTGTACTCCGGCCATTGATCGGGCTGGAACTTCTGTACAAAGAGGTCCATGTTGATCCTCACCATGTCACTTCTACACCAGCAGTGAGTGGCCTTCTTCCCATAGTCTATCCATCGCAAGGAGGCAAAGTTTGTTGACTCAGCACAGTTGAATCCATGGTTGAAGCCACAATGGTACCCATAAGGGAAGGTGACAATGAAGTTACCTGCCTCCTGTATCACCTGAGGGGAGCGTGTGAGGGGGAGGGTGTGAGGAAAGGGGAGGATGTGAGGGGGAGGGTGTGAGGGCAGGGGAGGGTGAGGGCAGGGGAGGGTGTGAGGGGAGGGAGGTGTGAGGGGAGGGTGTGAGGGCAGGTGAGGGCAGGGGAGTATTTAGGGAGCAGACGTACCTTGTTGAAGGGAATGGAGTACTGCTTAAGGACTGAGGGAGATATGAGAGTCATCTTATGTCTAAGAAAACTTGAGCATTCTTCATGACACTCGGGAAAGAAACCTGCCCCAATATGGGATCATTTGGTGACAGACATGAGGTGGACAACAACTCTCTTACCCTTGGCTAAGCGCTCCAACCTCTGGCCATGCTCGGGTGGAATGGCATACCTGCAAACAACAAAATGATAGCAAACAACAAAATGATAGTACACATATTGGATACACATGTGCTATCCTTGTGCTGTTCAAAGACATCAGGACATGTGTACACACACACTAGCTTTTCACAACCATTACAATGACAGTGGGGGAGACACTTACCATGCCTTGGGGGCTCCAAAGTGAAGGTAGTTTATACTGTAAAGGTCCATATCTTCTGTGTGCCAAGCAAATGTTGCCTTCCACATTCCAAAGTACAGGTACGAGGTGTTCACTCCAGGGATAGAGACACCATACTCCTTTGCCACAGTATCCAATATGGAGTCCAGACGGTTAATGTTCCACACATCCACGTTTGGGTCAGTCAGGCTGCCTTGAATGTCAGCACCGTACAATGGTTGGTTGAACGTTACATTTTTCCAATACTTGCGTTCCAGTTCCTCATAATCCTTAGCGTTGGGCGCTTTGTACCTGTTAACGATGTAGGTACACGTAACGTCCACGAATACTAGGTATGAGGCTTACTTGTCACTGCGAGCCATTTGTGCAAATTCATCGAACGTCAGTGACTTCTTTTGTATGTTGTACACCTGATAAATCCCCTGCTGCCCAGTTACAAATTGTGATATGGGTGTTTGGATTTTCAAGGATCCTATATCGTCGTACGACTTTCGGGGACACCATTCTTTCGGTGGAATTACCTGAAAGAGTTAACAAAATTAACGTGCCTCCATTTTTTTTTTTTTTTTTGTTGTCTTCAGGTGTCCGCGCTTGACGCGCAATGGACAATACAGTAACCAACCTTCGCCACACCACACTTATGAGCCCCTTGTTCTTCCATATAGGCTACGTATTTATTGAAGTCCCGAAACTCGTCCATGGTAGGAGTAAAACACATAACGCCACCTTCCTCCCAATGCCACGCCATTATTTAGCAGTTGCTAGAGTTATAGCCTTTCCGCCGTATAATTTTCTGGTAAAGTGTAAACTAATTACGTCACTACAAGATATGAATATTGTTCAATGTCCTGGTTTTGTGGCATTTGGAGCCAACGCACTGAAGTAATAGAACTGTAGGAAGAGAAAACCCGTGGCTGCAAAAGTTACCTCGTAAATGCAGAACGTACTTTAAATCCAACAGCGAGCCCCGTATGGAGAAGAAACAGCAGACAGGATATTGTTAACGCTATCTATGGGGATGGTTTAGACAGTACGCGTGACCACAGTATGAAGACTAACCTGTTTTTTCTCCACTTTAAGAGGAGTCCACACTGCCAACACAAGGGAGGCGCCTGACACAACTGCTCCTACACACAGTAGGAGCCATTGAAGCCAATCAATGTTCACTATCCAAAGCAGCTGAGGGAGTGGAGGGGGAGGAGGGAGGGGAGGAGGAAGTAGGGGAGGAGAATGAGTGAGGTGAAGGGATGATGGTACTGACAGTAGCCTTACCATGACAGGAATAAACACACCTACAGAATACCCGTAGATACAGAGAAGCTCCAGGAGTGAGTACCGTGTTTGGTTGCCTCTCCACCACAGTGCGGTCCACAACACAAGAGGGACCAGCCACGTGTAGGCATAAAGGCTTGTTCCCAACACAGTCACTTCCCTGAAGTGGAACTGCCAGGCCACTCCAGACCTGAACAAGTAATTCGCATTACCTAAGCAGTGGTGTGGTGTCAGCCTTACCTGAAGAACTTCCCAATATTCCCTGAGAGTGCAGCAGTGAACACTAAAGTCATACACAGCCAGAAGGGTCCATATAGGTCAGGTTTATTTTTGACAGCATCTGCTAGACTGAAGCGGACCGGGACCATTCCCGCCAACACACGATACAATACCTGCCAAAGTATAATCACGTGTGCTTGAAGCCCCTCCTCCCCCCATTCTTACCTCTGCTGTTGTTACGTCAAAGAAGCTCTGATAGTATTCCAGCGACACAAAAGCTGCCCATGAGGTCGATTTGGTGTTGGATTCTTTTGGTGCCTCTCCTAACTATTAGGAGTCCAACATACTGACAAGGTATTTGTAACACACCAGCTGACATGCTAACTAACCAGCTTGGCTTGAGACTCTGCAGAATGGGTCTAATAAGCACAGATATATACACTGAATCACGTGCTCACCATGCTCCTGCTCTGCTTCGATGATACCAGGTTCCAACAGCGGGTGATAATCTGGCGCCGTGCGACCCAGTACGTCATGACATGTAATGAGATGCGTGGTGTTACTACAGTACAATTCGCTCACCTTTAAATTCACTACCAAAGGTACCATCGTCCTAAAATTAATGCGAAAGTTTGTCTGGGTCTCGCACAAATGCATGGCTGTGTCCTTACCCCGTCTTCCAACGTTAGAGCTGTGTGCGACATTTAAGTTATTGTGCATACTAATTACTGCGCACCATAATAAAAGGTCGCGATGACGTTGCTGTGTTGTTTTTATCATTACGTAACAGGCTTTCGGACAGAAATTTATAGTATGCTATTCGGGTATAATGACTCGGCAATAATAGTTGTAAGTCTAGAATAGGAGAATATGGCGATGCAGGCTTCAGAAGAGATTCTGCACGAACTGCTTGATGCAGTGGTTCACTACAGCGAGTGGGACATCGCCATGAAGGCCAGATCGCTCAAGGGGGCGGGTCCTGTCAGTTCGTTGGTGGAGCTAGTCGTAAGCGGGCCTCAGTTTGACCTGTGTTCGTTAATTAGAGCGACAGTACCGAGCAGAATACTCTCGAACTACTCCCTAAGGTGCGGGACAGAGATCCTTCAACTGAAATGCGTCGATCAGAAGGCATCAGGTACGTACGTACGTACGTCGCGTGCACAAGACTAGAGGGACGTTATCCCGTCACCTGTACCCAGGGTACTGCGGCCATTACGCCCTCCACTTCGCCCTGTGCGGGCTGGAGCTGTGCAGGAGCACCACGCAGGCTTCTGTCCTCGGCTACGTCGAGGAGTTGGAGCGAACAGGTCCCTTCTGGAGGCGGTACTGGCTGTCTCTGGAGGAACTCATGTACAATGTGCGCAGGTTAGGGGAGGACAGTTGGTGGCCATGGACGCGTGACGGCGTGATGCAGGGAGACATGGAGAGGTCATACATGTGGTACCTGGTGATGGAGGATAGCCACAGTAAACGCCTTGGTGGAGCTAAGCTGATAAACGTACTGCAGGTAGGCTTCAATTGGGATTAACTTGCACATTACCCCTCTTTGGTTATGTCACAGTATGCATATGGACAGTTCCATAGTAACGTGGCAAGTATTTGTGAACTTCAGGACAAGATAGACATGTTCTGCACTTCCACACACTCTATCCACATGGCAATGATACTTGGTGTCACAAACCACTGGTTAACTGTACTGGCATATAAAGTACCAGCTACTGGCCAAGTAGGTGTGCTCTATTTGGACTCAAACAATACACCCATTTTACGGGCGTCTGACGAAGAGTTAAACAGAATTTTGGCATCCAAAGAACAGGAAAAGATGAAGAAGAGAGGGGAAGGTTATACAACTTGGCAGAGAACTATCAAGTTACAGGCATGGAAGGATCAGAGACATCTACTGGATGTCTTGTCAGACTGCCTCAGTGGGAGGCATAACCTCAGGACAGAGCTACTGGATAGTACCTGGCGCTCACTCCTTGATAGCTATTACAGTAACGTCTGCACGCACGGAGCAAGGTCTGGGCACCATACCATCTGCCTCCTTCAGCTTGTACAATGGCTGCAAGTGGAGCGTCGTCCTAAGGCCATCAGGGAAGTGCAGCTGTCATTTCTGCACCAGGTCGGTGGGCATTGGCTGAGCCCTACAGTACATACCAGGATCATGACGTGGGTGGAGGACATACACCAGGTCTCCCAATGTACTTGTGGAATAGAGGAAATTAACGAGTTATTAAAAATTATTGATGAACTGGTGGAGTCCCTTCTTACAGAACCAGTCAAAAGCCCCTCCTCCCACATGCATTGACCAATGGGATCATTATTCTTTTATAATCTGATGTTCAAGGTTCAGGATGCTGACCTGATGTTGTGCTGTCTCGTCATAATCTGTCCAGTCCTAGTGTGTGCATGTGCATGTGTGTGTGTGTGTGGTTATTAGCCGATCAGCTGTGTCATGTTTGGTACCTTTTCTGTCAGATCAATGTCATCAAATTTTACACCACTTTCTGTTCCCACAGCACAAAAGCCATCCTGTAGTGAGATGGGTGTGGCAACTATCACGACCCGGGGGAGGGCATAATCCACACTTACACGGGGATCAAAATCCACTGGTTGCAAGCCTCTGCACTCAAACACAACAATGGTCTTGAAGGTGCCGCTGCATTCAGCCTAAGAGAGTACATGCCCGTGGCCTACTGGGCACATGTGTGATGATTCACTCACTGTGTACGGTGCGAGCGACTCTGGGATTATGTCTAATATGCAAAGAGAATAGTCGCTATTTCAACGCTGCGTGTGTGTGTGTGTGTGTGTGTGTGTGTGTGTGTGTGTTGGCGGCAAACTAACCACACCTAGTGTGTTCTCGTGCGAGCATAGCTTGCATTTCGCCACGATACACGCAGAGCCCCTGCTTCCTTTGGTGGGCAGCCGCTCCTAAAACACACCCACTCGTCGTCACGCATTCCGTATCTTCTTGCAGCAATACACCCTCGCCTACCAGCATACACGCAGACACCCAGTTGGACGTCAATTCTCGGCAGCTGACGCACGAAAGCTGTTGGCGGGCAAGTTACCAAACCGCCGTACTAAAATTTAGTACGTACTTTAAGAAACCATCGAAAATCCTCCCCGCTCGGGCGTAGGTCCGTAACGTTTTCCAATGTCGCTTTTATTTGAAGTGAAAATCTCTATTGGGTGTATTATGAGTATCGAATTGAAGGTTCTAAATTATTCTCACCATCTTCGAAGTCCTCGGGTTATTATAAACATATTAAATTTGCAAGTCTGGGACCGAGTTGCGATTGTAACAGATCGGTATAACCAACACAGAGATGTAGATGTTTGGACACCATAGAAATGTAGATGTTTGGACACCACATTTACTGCTGCTCATTTTCAACTAACCATTGCTCCGCCCTCGCTGCTGTTAGCTCGCAAAGCAGCCTCTGTGCAGCGACGAAGGCATCAAACCACACCCTAACCACACCCACCAATACCTGTGTCCGTTTACGGTATTCCGAGAACTCCGCCTCCACCACAGCCTTCTCCTCACGTGCTTTGGTCACCTGTGACTTAAGCACGGCTATCATTTCCTCCTGTGACTCACACCTGCCATGGACCAGCAGTAGCTCATGTCTGAGCCGTTCCATGAACGTAAGCTGCCGCCAGTATGCGTCTGAAGCTTGCTCTCTCCTGTTAAGTGGGTGGGAGGGGCATAGTCTACTGACCATGCACCCAAGAGTTTACTGACCATGTGCTGATGTGCAGGTTAGCGTGCTTTAGTGCAGTGAGTGTGTCCTCGGATAGTCCTGGACCTAGGAGTGTGGTAAGGAGAGTGGTGCGTCTAGTTGTCATGACAGCCAGCCAAACCTGAAAATGGAGTGATGTAGCACATTAAAGTGCTGTTCTGGAAAGTGTCAGCGATTGTCCTTAGGATAGAATGTGGTTGGGCATGTGTGTCACACACATACACACACCAACAACAGACACACAACACACCAACACACACCCACACCTGTATCTTGATGCAATGATGGGATCGTCTGTGAACCTGTGACGTGTAAAAAATGCCTCTGCTTTGTGGTCAGCAAAGGTCAACAAGACGTCATAGTCTCCAATCACTGCTGGGTCTTTGCAGCACTGCCCATGTGATGTCACGTGACATCATGTGACCTCGCATGACCCAACCCACCTCAATCAGATAACTTCCAACCCCAGCTCGTCTAAAGCTTCTGCGAACAGCTATAAGACTGAGCTGTACTGCAGTACTGTTGGGCTTGCTGTGAGGGAGGTAGTGGTGATGTGCCCGCTGATAGTTAAGGCTTACCCCTCCCCCCCAATGATAGGGATTACGTCCCACCCTCCACTGATAGGGGTTAAGCCCCGCCCCCTACTGATTAGGGGTTAAGCCCCGCCCCCTACTGATTAGGGGTTAAGGCTTACCTTGAGAGCCTTGTAAATGCAGCACACGCTACTACGCGATGCTCAGCTCCGACAGAGTCAGCCGCTGGCATGCAAGGATAAGCCTAGAACAGTTGTCATTAGATGACCCTCAAAGTCATACCAAACTGGTTCAAGCAACGTCTCTGGTGTACTCGTTCGGTGAACTCAAGTCTTGACTTGTACCAGGAATCACTCCTGTGAATAAATACATTCAGATGTACGTAAAGATACACAAAAGCACAAACTCTTCTTCTGAGCTCTCTTCTGATTCAGTGTCTGTGAAGAGTCCAGTAAATGGACCTGATGTTTCAACAGCGTCACTTGGTGATGAAACTGATTCATTACTCGTAGTGAAAACTGAAGCCTTTGACGTCTGCTCTGTAACGAGCAGATGTTTTCTCTCCTCTATGATACCTGTATGTGCGCGCACGTAATAACCTAGGTACTAGTGGTCTTCTTCTTCGGACCTAACCTTCGCTATCCCTCATCACTACTATGGCTTTGCTCCCCGCTCCAGTGAGGCAAGAGTAGATGGTGTGTATCTCCATGTCGGGGAGCGAGCTGCTGCAAAGTCCCGCCACAGCGTGCAATAGATCAGCAGTCGGTGGAAACTGTACAACACATGCAGTTAATTACCGTTCGATCCTGATCGAGTCTTACCTCCTGGTCTCCGCTATTCCTTTCCAAACTGTCAATCCTCCTGAAATTCAGTACAACTGATTTGCACTTGCACTGGTTGTGCTTGGTTGAACTAAATCCGCAGTCTTTCACCAGTTCCATGAGCCTTCTAATTAATACGCAGTTTATTGCCGCTTACTGTTGCCATAGTAATCAGCTCCATATGACAGCTTCGGGTTTCACAGAACAGGAGTTGAGGGATTTGCGGATGGTATTCGACCTTTTTTCCAACGACAGAAACCTAATTACTGACAAAGAAGTCTGCAAAGCACTCAGGTTGCTTGGTTTTAAGACAGCAACGGAAGAGGTATTTGAACTGCTGCAGAAGGTGAACACAAGCGGCAAGAAGGATGTACAGTTCGACGTCTTTACAAGCTTAGTGAGTATGCTTCAAGGAAGTGACTTTGACGCGCATGAAGAAATTATACAGGTATTGCAATACATATGGCGCGCAAACTAGCAGTAACATACATACTCGCGTAGTGCTTTAGGATCATGGACAAAGATGGCGATGGATATTTGTCAGTGGAGGACCTCGTCATGTCGAGTAGAGAGTCAGGACTGAAAATAAAAAGGAGAGAATTGCAGGTGTGTGTGCACCATTCAGTGATGCAACCTCTTGTCACATAGTGTCCCTTTAAATAGAATATGATAACTGAAGCAGACAAGAATGGAGACGGAACGGTCAGTGAACAAGAGTTCATAGAAGTGATGCTTAAAACAAGTCTATTCAGCTATGACTGAACACAACAGCAAGAGGAAGGATGGGGTGTGATAAGGAGCGCAGTGACTTGCCTGCAGAGATGCAGGTCATGGCTGATGCATTGGCACACACACACATGTATGTAAACACTTGCCAGTGAAGACAGTGTGGTTGGAAAATGCCCTAACGCTCGTCCACACTGAGATGGGGGTGTGCCACATCTTACGCAGCTCCAGGGCCAAGGAAGAGGTGGAGCCTCGTCTGAGTAGGGGTGTGGTCTAGTGCTACAGTAGGCAGCATTGGAGGAGCACTCACCTTTTGTGCGCTGGGTGGGCTTCCTTCAGCTCTTCAAATTCAATGCAGCATACCTGTCCAGTGTTTACATCCCACGTCGCGACAACCACTGTGGTTAAGCACTCTGCTCTGAAACCCTTCCAAGTGTAAGAACATGTGTGCAGTAAGGGCCACTCTTTAACTTACAGACAGGAAGGAGGCGTGCATGCTTCTAGTACCACTGCCACCACAAACAGGACACACCCACTAGGCGACACCTCTGCCAGCTGCATGTCATAATCATTGACAGAATTGAATACAACTCCTCTTTTCCCCAGTTCTGTGTGGAAGAGGTTGCTTAGCCAGAGTTCGATGTCTAAAGTGGTCTGGCAAACTTCTATGTGCCCCTGCAAGGGGATGGGGGGTGGGGCATGGGAGGAGCTGACGGATTGCGTGGCTAATATAATACCTTCTGTTTCCGTGACGTCAACATCCAGTGTTGGTCACCACAGTACACCTCCACTGGTAAAAGGAGTTGTGAAGGACTGACAACTATGAGATGGGAGGAGAGATAACTTAGACACATGGCCAACACTCTACCATGAGTTCATACCACATCCAGGTGACATGGTGATGTCATCAGAAGGGCCAACAAACAGCTGGTGAGTATGGACGGAGCAGGTACTCAGGGATGACCTTTGACACATGTCCGCAGCATAGCAAATGGCCACCAGGGTATCTCCTGTGTTGAGTATTATACTGCCTGTGGAGTGGGTGTGGTTTGTGCACTGTAAGTGAGGGGAGCAGGGATGGTACCTGTTAATGATAGACTCAGTGAAGGAGAAAAAGGTGGGTATGGAGGAAGGAGCTCGTATTTGATGTGGAAGGTACTGCTTGGTTTACGTGTGGTGTCCTCTGGGTTGCAAGAGGGAAGAACACTGATGTAGCAAGATCTGCAGTCATCTTCAGCGAGTCCCAACGTTGAACCCAACACCACAACAGACCCATCGTCTGGAGTCTGACAGACGATTAAGTGCAGATCCTGCTCAATTTTCTCTCCGCGAAATAGCTCTTCATAGTGCACGTGACGCAGCGGTGAGCGCAGATTAAAGCGCCACCAGTGAAGGGAGTATGTGTGGAGCGCGTCCACACGACACTGGTAGGATATTAGATGCTGACCGTCCCGCGTGAAGCCTAAAATGATATGGCTGAAAAATGCAGATGAGTTTGATAACTTCCTTGTTATTTTAAGCTCACCCATTCACCAAGGCTCTGTCGACATCCATTATGTCATCAAGATTGATGGTCGTAAAGGCTATTGCCGACGGAAGCAGGGCATTGCTTCTGGCGGCGCATATTTCTGTCTGTAAAGTGCCATTACGCTCAGCTCCACCTAAAACACATGCGTACCTTCCTTCTTTCCAAAATATGTACGACGCTCCTATTATCCATCACAGCATGTGTTGGCGGGAAAATTAATAAGTTCGAATGAATTGCTAATGCAAATAGAATTTTTGCTCGATTTTAACGCGCTCTGCATCAGCATGGAATGAAGACAGCTCCATGGTTACGAATATGTCAAGACATCGCAAATCTTCCTTATTCTTCCGGAACTCGATAGTCCCAACCAGTATATCTCCTACAAATGAAAAACACTTGTCAACTTCACAAAGCCATTTTAACCCCTTCCTTTTCCATACCAATATGCACCACAACAGGGTTTCTAAGATAGAATATTGTTTGCTTCCAGTGGGTGGGCGTGTCCGCTGGGGCAGTCCCAAAGAACACTGGGTACTGGTTTGAGCCAAAGCTGATGTTGAAGTACCCCACCAGGCCCTGTTAGAGGATAACGTAACACACCATTGGACACAGGGGGTGTGGTGTCCCTACGTGACATGTTGTATCACTTAGCATGGTCAGTGTAAATGGTGATTTGAATTCCAGATCTGACACTTTCACTGTTGACAAGTTAAGCTGCTGTTATGAAAAAAATGCATATTAAAATTAAGCAATATTGATAATCAAATTATTTAAATGTAAAAAAAAAGCTGTGCAATTGTAATATTGTCCTGTTAAATTAAAACTAATTATACTTGAATTTTGTGGCTTGATTATAATTCTGCAAACATAGATGACTAACTACATAATAAAGGTACATGGATGTGCACCCCACATAGTGCTACAGTAATCTCACTCCTGCCCCACACTGTCACACCACTAACCTTCACAACATCACTGGTTGAAATAATATTACAGCTGTCCACATTATGGACATGGGCTTCACTGAACACTTCTTCTTTCATTGCCGTCATTTTGTATCCTATAACAAGACAAAATATGGCCTGGGCACCACCAGACGCAGACATCCACTCACCATACACATTGTCCCAGAAACACACACGAGAATCATACTCAGCCCTGGATCCCATGGCAACCAAACTAAGGCTGCAACCATTGGGATAGACTGCCACATTGCCAGTAATAAGAATGAAAAAGTAGGTGAAAGATTCGCACCTTGTGAAGGATCTGACAGCCACTTGTCCCTGGCAACAATCACTGTGTCCAACATGGACTCAAATAACAGACAATAACCCTGCAACATGAAAATAACATGGAATGGCCCCCCAAACCTGACCCCTTCCATCAACGTACCATCCATTCAGAAATGATGACATCAACCTGAAACAGGCAGAGATGATTGTACAAAACAAAACAAAACAAAACAAAACAAAACACAGGTCAGTTACCTTATCAACTGGCAGCTGCACATCTTCCATTGCTCCCTTAACCAGGGTCACCTTGTTATCTAACTTATTCTCCCTGGCAAGCACACATCACGTTCAGCTCCCTCCAAATACATATACCCACGTTCTTACAGGACAATATCCATGGCTTTGTAGATGACATTTGACTGGTCGACACCAATCACCTTCTTAGCTCCTCCCTCAGCCGCAAACATGGACAATATTCCTGTTCCACACCCAACATCAAGGACAACCTAACACATCATGGTCAGCAGTGAGGTGTACTGAGGTACCTTTCCCTCACCTTGTCTCTAAAGATGGAGGGATTTCTGGTGATGAAGCTGTAATAAGCATCTGTTCTCACCTCATCCTGGGAACGATATTACATAATATTAAGCATTAACCCTCCACACACCACCTTCAGCATCTCATCATGGATAGAGAAGTGACTGTAGCAACTGAAATATCCATCTTCCTCTTGCTTGGTGGGTACACGCTTTGGCTGGATTGCCTGGTCCTCCTTGAAAATTTCTTTCACAGCTAGCCTGCAGTGTCACGTCACATGCACACAGCACCAATCCTCCCCTTCCATACTCCACCTCATGGATGCCAACTCGTTCTGAGCCTGGGACAAAGCTTGCTTGTATTCCTCAATGCTCAGGTCACGTGCCCTACAGGCCCAAAAACCCTCTAACATACTAATAAACTGAGCGGGGCAATGTGTTTACGGATCAGAAACAGCCGCTGGTTCGTTGCTTTCTTCGTCTCCATCGAAGTCATACTGTAACAAAGCATCTCCGTCTACGACCGGTTTGAGGTAAGCTTCGGACTCCCACTGATACGGTGGGCTACCCAGAACGTCTGGCGCCAAGGCACTAGGCGGTAGTCCCTGCGGACGTCGCAATCACCAGGGCAACAGTGATACACTCATTCTTACCTCACTGCGAATGTAATTAATGAGCTTCACACATGAGTAGAAATCCAGACCTGCAAAGGATAAAATGCAACTTCATTGTTGCTCGGTCTAGGCTAATGGGTTTACAAACTTAATTTGACGCGTATGGCTTGAATGTCGACTGCATGAACGTCAGTACAGTGTCTGAAAACGTCTTCAGCAGACGTTAACTTGAGCGGACAGAACAAACATACGCACACATCCTCTGGTACCCCCTCCTCATCCTCCCACTCGCTACTACTTTCGGAACCGCTCTCTTCGCTGCAACTCATGCCTAAAACTGCTAAATCGTACCGCACATGGCACCACTATATTTTTTTGCAACGCAATTTAAACCCGTAAATACATTTACGGTATGCTTGCGTCATGTGACTGACGTCATTTGTAAACCAAAGAGATGGAGAAGAACAAGACTTTTATCTCGTAAGTACTGACATCAACGGTAGCCGCTAAAAGACCGCTAATGCCCGTAGGTTGATCTTAATGGCACTGACGGCATCATTGGGTGTTTGTTTATTGTTTATCGGTTGCGCGCTACAGTTCCCTGGCAACGCGTAAGTTCAGTGAAACACAACAGTCGTGACCTGTGCTTGTGACCTTCCCTCTCACAGTGGCATTATTAATTGGTGGGGGATGTTTGTATGTGAGTAACCCCGCTCGTAACTCGAGTTTTGTTGTGATGTCAACTTCTCCGTCTAGTGGTTCTCTACCTGCTGTCGCCAGTACCACTGGCCTTTGCGAGGAGGCTTAAAAGTGCCGATTATCTATCGTCAGAGAGCTTGTATGCGCCATTACTAAGTAGTTTAGCTTGGTTGCAATGATTTCCTTTTAACAGAGGTATTGTATTTGACATCTGTTACTTCTTGTCTGCTTGCGTAGTTGTCAGCGGCTTTGGTGAGTTATTTAATCTAATCCCAGCACTTTCACGAGCACACGTCGTACTTACAGGGCTACCTGCTGTTCTTGCAAGGAAGGCAGTGGTGAGAGGAAAGAGACAGTCATGTGTGTGGTGTTCACACGCCCCTCTTGTCCTCGTAGATCCAGGTGGCATCGGCAGGACTAATAGCTGCTGCTAATCTCTTTGTCTTTGGCACAGTGTACACATACTTTGTTGTCTTTGGAAGGGAGGATGACTCATGGGGCTTCTCGCATTTCTAAAGAGCATTTGTGTCAGACCACTTGTGTGTGTTGTATGTGTGTTTGTACCCAGTATTCAGTTCAGGTCACCTATTCATTGATATGGGCATACTGATTTTATTAAACATTAACGTGCATCTGAAAACAAAGTTATGAATAGTTATCTCACGTGATGGAGCTCTTTTGAACGGCGATCACATAAGAAACAAGTAATGGTTTGGAGGTTACTGTGGCGGTGCCAGCAGCTTCTGCTGCTTTTATGCTGCTTGGCATCTTGCAGAGGTACGCTGCAGCTTGCATTGGCTGTAGTCGAGTTGAACGTCGAGCAATAGATTGGGGGGGAGGGTCTCAGACACGCCCTCTCACGTTGCTTGGTGACATGCTCTCTCCCCCCCTGCAGGTAACGTAAACGATTCGTGTCGTGATGCAGGCTTCACAAGCTGCTGCATTATCACGGCGAACCAGAACTGCACGCTGTCGTCAGGATGCTACTGCGACCAGAGCTGTTACTTGGCTTTGGACTGCTGTGCGGACATACGGAACACGTGCGCAGAAGGTAAGTTAGTGACCTGCGCAAGTAGCGTTGCGAGCAGGGATGTGTGACATGCATAAAATATGGGCTCGGACTGTATGTATAATTCCCCGCCCGCACGTATCAGTGTGGGTGGCCTGCACATGAATATCGTCTACATGTACAGTACGTGTAATCGGAACCTACAGATTGGTGATGAATGTTATTTTAAAACTAGTGGGACAACTAGTTATTCTCACAAGCAAAAAGGCCTATACTAGGTATAACAATACTTAGATAAACAACATACAATACATAGAATAATGTCATACAAGAAATTATATGTATAGAAAAAGTAAAGAAATAAAAGATTGTACAATAACTGTTATTGATAATTGCCTTTGAATGAGGTTTAAGAGACTACGGGACAACCCAGAATCGAATTACTTATCCATTGGTTTGACGCATAAGGTTTGAAGCTTAGAGAAAGTCACTGTTGATAGACCAGTAAAGGCAACAATTCATTTTCCAACTGATCGGGAATGTTTTTTATTGTTTTGTTGCATGTTTTGCTAATTATACAATCAATAAATCGGACCCTCACAGCAGATGGCTGTCTTCTGAACCCGTGTCGCAACAACGGTGTATGTTCGTCGCTCAACGGAAGTTTTTCGTGTCAATGTGTGTATGGGTACACAGGACCGACGTGCGACCAGATCGTTAACTTCTGCCAATCAGCACCTTGTCTGAACGGAGCTAGCTGTAGCAGCCTGCCCACGGGCTTCGTCTGCAGCTGCCCTCCCGGATTTCAGGGCATACAATGCGAGTCGGACGTCAACGAATGCAACGCCATCATCAATCCGTGCGGAAACGGCACGTGCGCTAACACGCTGGGAGGATACTCCTGCACCTGCCCAGTAGGGTTCAAGGGAACACGGTGCGAGGTCAACATCAACGACTGTGTTGAAGGGGCATGTCAAAACGGAGGGACCTGTGTCGACCAGGTGGCTCAGTACGTTTGCGTGTGCCCGCTCATGTTTCGAGGTCCTACTTGTAACGTGTCATCCGCGTCACTGTGCAATGACTACTGTCAAAACAACGGCATATGCGTGCAATCGGACAACCAGTCAATGTCTTGCGCATGTTCTCCTGGCTTCACGGGGTCACGGTGTGAAATAATGATCAACAACTGCTCACCCAACCCATGCAATAACGGCTCTTGCACTCCGCTTGTGAACGGCTATCTTTGTACATGTCCCCCTGGATTCACGGGGGTTCGCTGTGACTTAGCAATTGATCCGTGTGCATCAATCGTCTGCAATAACGGTGGAATATGCGCCAATTCCCGATGCTTTTGCAAGAACGGCTTCACGGGTTTAAACTGCCAGATAACCATTAATAACTGCCTTGGCATCACGTGCTACAACGGCGGGACCTGCGTTAATGCGATCGGCAACTACAGTTGCAACTGTACTCGTGGTTACGCCGGGAGGAACTGCGAGCAAGCGAACTACTGCATAAGCAGTCCCTGTGCTAACAATGGAACCTGCACCAGTGGACCCAGCGGGTATACCTGCGCATGTCCGCAGCTTTATACCGGGCAGAACTGCAGCGACCAACAAAGCCCGTGTGTCTATACGCCCTGCCATAACATGGGCACCTGTAATTCAAACTGGCCCTCTTACACCTGCACATGTCCTCCTGGCTTTACCGGCACCAACTGCACTCAGGATATAAACGAATGTTTGACTGCTCCCTGTCTAAATGGAGGCACGTGCAACAATACGGTAGGAAGTTACAGCTGTACTTGCCCTCCAGGATACTCCGGTGCTGGCAGCTGTAGCTTATTAGTGAACAACTGTCTCTCTGGGCCTTGCCATAATGGAGGAACTTGCACTAACCAGATTAATAATTTCACCTGTACGTGTCCCGAGGGCATCAGCGGACATCAGTGTGACGTCGCAGACTGTGCTGGGAACCCCTGTGCGAATGGTGGCACGTGTATTGCCCTGTCAGGGACGCACAGTTGTGTATGTCCCCCTGGTATAACTGGTGATAGTTGTAACATTACAATCAATGCCTGTAGCAGCAACCCCTGTCAGCATGGTGGTGTGTGCACCCGCACCCCCACCAGCTTCAGCTGCAACTGTACTGCGGGTTACACTGGCCAAACCTGTTCTGAACAGATAGACCACTGTGCTTCATCTCCCTGCCAAAATGGAGGCACTTGCACGAACCAGTCGTTGGTGGGACCCGTATGTGTGTGTCCCCCTCATATCACTGGTGCTGTGTGTGAGACCATCGTAGCTGACCCTTGTCTCTCCAATCCTTGTGTGTTTGGGAACTGTTCGAGGACCTTGGACGGCTATAGCTGCAGTTGTCAAGCCGGGTACACAGGCCCACTGTGTAACACCTCGCATTGTGATGGAGTGGTATGTGACAATGGAGGGCTGTGTGTGTACCTTGCCACAAGCTACGAGTGTTTCTGTGCTATTGGGTTCACTGGTCAGAACTGTCAAATAAACATTGATGATTGCCTGCCCAATCCCTGTGCTAACAATGGAAACTGTACTGACCTTATTGACAACTACAGCTGTGCTTGCCTCCCAGCATACACTGGAAAGAACTGCACAATTCAAGTTAATCTTTGCGATCAACATCCTTGTCTAAATGGTGGGACATGTGTTTATCCAGGTAACATCGGAGCTTTCAACTGCATATGTCCATTGGGGTTCTTGGGAGCCTTGTGTGAGAAAATGGAAACCAACCCATGTTCTAATGCAACATGCTATAATGGAGGATACTGTATCCAACAGGGCAACAGTTATTCTTGCAACTGCACTCCAGGATTTAGTGGACCACTTTGTCAGCTAAACATCAATGACTGTGCTGGAGTTACCTGTCAGAATGAAGGCACCTGTGTTGACCTAGTCGATGACTTTACCTGTGATTGTGCTCCTGGATTTAATGGGACACTTTGTGAATTGAATATCAATGAATGTGCTGGAGTTACCTGTCAGAACGGAGGCACTTGTGTTGACCTAGTTAATAACTATACCTGCAACTGTGATCTTGGATTTAGTGGACCACTTTGTCAGCTAAACATCAATGACTGTGCTGGAGTTACCTGTCAGAACGGAGGCACCTGTGTTGACCTAGTTAATAACTATACCTGCAACTGTGCTCCTGGATTTAGTGGACCACTTTGTCAGCTAAACATCAATGACTGTGCTGGAGTTACCTGTCAGAACGGAGGCACCTGTGTTGACCTAGTTAATAACTATACCTGCAACTGTGCTCCTGGATTTAGTGGACCACTTTGTCAGCTAAACATCAATGACTGTGCTGGAGTTACCTGTCAGAACGGAGGCACCTGTGTTGACCTAGTTAATAACTATACCTGCAACTGTGCTCCTGGATTTAGTGGACCACTTTGTCAGCTAAACATCAATGACTGTGCTGGAGTTACCTGTCAGAACGGAGGCACCTGTGTTGACCTAGTTAATAACTATACCTGCAACTGTGCTCCTGGATTTAGTGGACCACTTTGTCAGCAGAACATCAATGACTGTGCTGGAGTTGCCTGTCAGAACGGAGGCACCTGTGTTGACCTAGTTAATAACTATACCTGCAACTGTGATCTTGGATTTAGTGGACCACTTTGTCAGCAGAACATCAATGACTGTGCTGGAGTTACCTGTCAGAATGGAGGCACCTGTGTTGACCTAGTTAATAACTATACCTGCAACTGTGCTCCTGGATTTAGTGGACCACTTTGTCAGCTAAACATCAATGACTGTGCTGGAGTTACCTGTCAGAACGGAGGCACCTGTGTTGACCTAGTTAATAACTATACCTGCAACTGTGCTCCTGGATTTAGTGGACCACTTTGTCAGCAGAACATCAATGACTGTGCTGGAGTTGCCTGTCAGAACGGAGGCACCTGTGTTGACCTAGTTAATAACTATACCTGCAACTGTGATCTTGGATTTAGTGGACCACTTTGTCAGCAGAACATCAATGACTGTGCTGGAGTTACCTGTCAGAACGGAGGCACCTGTGTTGACCTAGTTAATAACTATACCTGCAACTGTGCTCCTGGATTTAGTGGACCACTTTGTCAGCTAAACATCAATGACTGTGCTGGAGTTACCTGTCAGAACGGAGGCACCTGTGTTGACCTAGTTAATAACTATACCTGCAACTGTGCTCCTGGATTTAGTGGACCACTTTGTCAGCAGAACATCAATGACTGTGCTGGAGTTGCCTGTCAGAACGGAGGCACCTGTGTTGACCTAGTTAATAACTATACCTGCAACTGTGATCTTGGATTTAGTGGACCACTTTGTCAGCAGAACATCAATGACTGTGCTGGAGTTACCTGTCAGAATGGAGGCACCTGTGTTGACCTAGTCGATGACTTTACCTGTGATTGTGCTCCTGGATTTAATGGGACACTTTGTGAATTGAATATCAATGAATGTGCTGGAGTTACCTGTCAGAACGGAGGCACTTGTGTTGACCTAGTTAATAACTATACCTGCAACTGTGATCTTGGATTTAGTGGACCACTTTGTCAGCTAAACATCAATGACTGTGCTGGAGTTACCTGTCAGAACGGAGGCACCTGTGTTGACCTAGTTAATAACTATACCTGCAACTGTGCTCCTGGATTTAGTGGACCACTTTGTCAGCTAAACATCAATGACTGTGCTGGAGTTATCTGTCAGAACGGAGGCACCTGTGTTGACCTAGTTAATAACTATACCTGCAGCTGTGCTCCTGGATTTAGTGGACCACTTTGTCAGCAGAACATCAATGACTGTGCTGGAGTTACCTGTCAGAATGGAGGCACCTGTGTTGACCTAGTCGATGACTTTACCTGTGATTGTGCTACTGGATTTAATGGGACACTTTGTGAATTGAATATCAATGACTGTGCTGGAGTTACCTGTCAGAATGGAGGCACCTGTGTTGACCTAGTTAATAACTATACCTGCAACTGTGCTCCTGGATTTAATGGGACACTTTGTCAGCAGAACATCAATGACTGTGCTGGAGTTACCTGTCAGAATGGAGGCACCTGTGTTGACCTAGTTAATAACTATACCTGCAACTGTGATCTTGGATTTAGTGGACCACTTTGTCAGCAGAACATCAATGACTGTGCTGGAGTTACCTGTCAGAATGGAGGCACCTGTGTTGACCTAGTTAATAACTATACCTGCAACTGTGCTCCTGGATTTAATGGGACACTTTGTCAGCAGAACATCAATGACTGTGCTGGAGTTACCTGTCAGAATGGAGGCACCTGTGTTGACCTAGTTAATAACTATACCTGCAACTGTGATCTTGGATTTAGTGGACCACTTTGTCAGCAGAACATCAATGACTGTGCTGGAGTTACCTGTCAGAATGGAGGCACCTGTGTTGACCTAGTTAATAACTATACCTGCAACTGTGCTCCTGGATTTAGTGGACCACTTTGTCAGTTAAACATCAATGACTGTGCTGGAGTTACCTGTCAGAACGGAGGCACCTGTGTTGACCTAACTAACAGTTTCCATTGCAATTGTACATCTCTCTTCTATGGCATGTATTGTGAGTCTTCTACTGATCTCTGTCAGACACACAACCCTTGTCAGAATGGTGCTACATGCACACCTGCTTTGTCCTTCGGTGTTAACTGTACCTGCTCATATCCTTACACCGGTCCTATGTGTGAGGTCTACAATCCCTGTGCCTTCACACCCTGTTACAATGGAGCCTCGTGTATTGCATCATCAAACTACTCCAGTGGCTATGCTTGCCTCTGCTCCCCAGGGTACTCTGGCACCTACTGCCAGGTGTCAAACCTCTGTTCTGCAGGCACCTGCTATAATGGTGGTACTTGTTCCAACACGCCGTCCGGTCACGTCTGCACCTGTGCTGTTGGTTTTACAGGTCAAAACTGCGAGTCAATGATGCCGTCACATTGCTTATCGAGCCCTTGTCAAAACAGTGGCACCTGTTTGGAAAGCTTTGCTGTGCCTTTGGGATATCAGTGCCTGTGTGCTCTTGGGTACAGTGGACAAGACTGCTCACAAGGTTGGCAACATTGTGTGACCTTCTTTGATTTACTACGTTCCCCTTATTGCCTCCATACACACCACCCCTCCATCCACCTCACCCCCACAACACATCTTGCCACCCACAAACTGCACCACAACGCTCACTGACCATCACCATCACACACAGTTGTCAGTACCCCAGCCTTCACAGGGACATCATATCTTTTACTGCCCCTCAATCCGATGGATGTTCAGTACCAGTTCTACTTTGATTTCTGGCTGCGTACAGGTCACTACAATGGCCTCATCCTTCACTCCCAGCAGTCTTCTGTGGGGGACCACTTCAGCGTATATCTTGACGAGGGCCAGGTTGTATTTCAGGTTGATGTTGGTTCGGGCCCCACATCAGTTCAGAGCACTGGCTACCCTGTGAGCGATGGTTCATGGCATCATGTCTATGTCTGGATGGAGTACCTACGGATGTATCTGAATATTGACTCTCAGATGACCTATGAGGCCGCCATCTTGGTACCCCAACCTCTGACAGTAGTTCCATATCTCTTTTTGGGAGGTGCTGCAAACAGTTCTATTCTTAACCCTTCCGTTTCCCACCTCCCTGGGTTTGTAGGATGTATTGCCAACTTTTCATTTGAAAGCAACGTTGTACCCGTTGCCCAGAGTGCTGTAGCAGGGTACCAGGTTACTTCCTGTGTGGGCGATGCCTGTAACCCTGGCAATTGTTTGTGGGACGGAGTGTGTGTAGACGACCCGTCATCCGTAACAGGGTACATCTGCTTATGTCCTGTGGGGCACTCTGGAGCCACTTGTGAGAAAGGTAGCTGACACACGCCCTATTATGTGGACCTTGCTAATCTGTTTTCTCTATCACTTAGCAGATACCACTGTCTCCGCTCCCTCCTTCAGTGGCAGGTCATACCTGGTACACACCCAGCCTGCTATCACCAATACATTCCAGCTGAACGTAACAATTCTGACCTATTCTACTACGGGTGTGGTGTTCTATGCCTCAGGTAGCCATGGTTACGTGTGCCTCCTTATCAAGGATGGGCTTGCTGTGTTCATGTTGAACTCAGAGACAAGTACTTTGCACATCACCAGCTCTGGACCTGTCAACGACAGCAAGTGGCACACCATTACAGCGGTGTGGCAAGGAGAGAAGGGAGTACTTCAGGTGGATGGGGCATCCAATACTCCACTGCAGTCCTCACAGACCCTCAATTTTGCGTCACCTCTGTTTGTTGGGGGAGTCCCCAGGGGTTCCAACTTTAGCCTCCCCATAGGTGCTAACGTTGGGTTTGAGGGCTGTATGAAAGACTTGGGGATCAATGCCCAGTCCGTCAGCATCGTTGAAGATGCCTTATACGGTGTGGACATTAGCGCCTGTGTTCTTCCACCCTGCTACAATGTTACCTGCCAGAATGATGGGAAATGTGTTAATTTGGCAGGAGGAACATACACATGTTCTTGTACGTATGGTTTCAAGGGGAAGCTCTGTGAGCTGCCTGCATTTCCTTGTACACCAAACCCCTGTCTCTTTGGTGGCATCTGCTCAGTGGTGAATGACACCTACAGCTGCCGCTGTGTCTCTGGTCATCAGGGTCCAACATGCAATGAAATAGGTGGGTGTGCTTTAATTAGGTGGGTGTGCTTTAATTAGCTGTAAGCTTTACATCCCAATTCCTTCCTCTCCCTGTTTCCTTTCCCTCCTCCCTCTTCCTCCTCCCTCTCCCTCCCTCCCACACCATGCCCATGGTGGGATGGGCTGTAGTGGGATGGGCTGTAGCAGGGTGGGTTGTAGCAGGGTGGGCTGTAGCAGGGTGGGCTGTAGCAGGGTGGGCTGTAGTGGGGTGGGCTGTAGCAGGGTGGGCTGTAGCAGGGTGGGCTGTAGCAGGGTGGGCTGTAGTAGGGTGGGCTGTAGTGGGGTGGGCTGTAGCAGGGTGGGCTGTAGCAGGGTGGGGCTGTAGCAGGGTGGGCTGTAGCAGGGTGGGCTGTAGTGGGGTGGGCTGTAGCAGGGTGGGCTGTAGCAGGGTGGGCTGTAGCAGGGTGGGCTGTAGTGGGGTGGGCTGTAGCAGGGTGGGCTGTAGCAGGGTGGGGCTGTAGCAGGGTGGGCTGTAGCAGGGTGGGCTGTAGTGGGATGGGCTGTAGTAGGGTGGGCTGTAGCAGGGTGGGGCTGTAGCAGGGTGGGCTGTAGTGGGATGATTGTATTCAGCATAAAAAGCAACAACAAAAAAGATTAAGCTCTTACTAATGTCATGTGTTGTCTTTGATGCACCTGTCTTTACTTGATAGTGAACAGCTCCACAGCGTACTTCAATCAGAAGTCCACAATCATCTATCCACCAATAGCTGACCCTCTCTTTGCTCTCAACATCTCTGTCACTCTTAAGCCATATTCACCAGATGGGCTTATCTTCTTTGCAAGTACCACCAATATCAGCTTTGACGACTATGTCTCCATAGCACTGATTGGTGGGTTTATAGACTACCGATATAATCTTGGTTCAGGTACTGCGCACCTTAAGAGTGAAACACGTCTCCTTCTGGGTCATTGGAACACCATCATAGCTACCAGGAACCTATTTCAAGGTAGCCTAACTGTTGGCAACAAGACCACCTTTGGCAAATCCCCTGGACCACTCTCCCAGCTCAATGTTTACTCTGATATCCAGCTAGGGGGAGTGGAAAACTACACGGCTATTTCCCTCCTGGTGGGGGCATCGTATGGACTGGATGGGTGTGTGGCAAGTCTGGCTATCAGTGGGCTCCAAGTGAACCTATTTACTGACTCCATTGGTGGGTTTGGTGCCACTCAGTGTATGGATCCCTGCAGCCAAGCAGTGTGTCATAATGGAGGCACATGTGTTAATCAGCTGAATAGCTACGTCTGTGACTGCGCTCCAGGATTTAGTGGACCACTTTGTCAGCTAAACATCAATGACTGTGCTGGAGTTACCTGTCAGAATGGAGGCACCTGTGTTGACCTAGTTAATAACTATACCTGCAACTGTGATCCTGGATTTAGTGGACCATTTTGTCAGTTAAACATCAATGACTGTGCGGGAGTTACCTGTCAGAACGGAGGCACCTGTGTTGACCTAGTTAATAACTATACCTGCAACTGTGATCCTGGATTTAGTGGACCATTTTGTCAGTTAAACATCAATGACTGTGCGGGAGTTACCTGTCAGAACGGAGGCACCTGTGTTGACCTAGTTAATAACTATACCTGCAACTGTGATCCTGGATTTAATGGACCACTTTGTCAGCAGAACATCAATGACTGTGCTGGAGTTACCTGTCAGAACGGAGGCACCTGTGTTGACCTAGTTAATAACTATACCTGCAACTGTGATCCAGGATTTAGTGGACCACTTTGTCAGCAGAACATCAATGACTGTGCTGGAGTTGCCTGTCAGAACGGAGGCACCTGTGTTGACCTAGTTAATAACTATACCTGCAACTGTGATCCAGGATTTAGTGGACCACTTTGTCAGCAGAACATCAATGACTGTGCTGGAGTTGCCTGTCAGAACGGAGGCACCTGTGTTGACCTAGTTAATAACTATACCTGCAACTGTGATCCAGGATTTAGTGGACCACTTTGTCAGCAGAACATCAATGACTGTGCTGGAGTTACCTGTCAGAACGGAGGCACCTGTGTTGACCTAGTTAATAACTATACCTGCAACTGTGATCCTGGATTTAGTGGACCATTTTGTCAGTTAAACATCAATGACTGTGCGGGAGTTACCTGTCAGAACGGAGGCACCTGTGTTGACCTAGTTAATAACTATACCTGCAACTGTGATCCAGGATTTAGTGGATTGCTTTGTCAGCAGAACATCAATGACTGTGCTGGAGTTACCTGTCAGAACGGAGGCACCTGTGTTGACCTAGTTAATAACTATACCTGCAACTGTGATCCTGGATTTAGTGGACCACTTTGTCAGCAGAACATCAATGACTGTGCTGGAGTTACCTGTCAGAGTGGAGGCACCTGTGTCGACTTAGTCGATGACTTTACCTGTGATTGTGCTCCTGGATTTAATGGGACACTTTGTCAGCAGAACATCAATGACTGTGCTGGAGTTACCTGTCAGAACGGAGGCACCTGTGTTGACCTAGTTAATAACTATACCTGCAACTGTGCTCCTGGATTTAGTGGGACTCTGTGCCATAGTAACGCTTGCAGTCCTATCCAGTGTCAGAATGGAGGGACATGCCAGTGGTTTGAGAACGGTACATTTTCTTGTTACTGTCCTCCTTCCCACACTGGTGACCTGTGTGAGCACTTACTTAACCCATGTGCCGGGTCTCCTTGCTCTATGTATTCAACATGCCATGTGGTTGGGTATGACTTTGAGTGCATATGTCCCTCAGGCTACACTGGAAGGACATGCGCATTGGGTAGGTGTCTATTTATGTGTTGGTGCTTTTAATATTTTTAAGTATGTTACTTATCTCTTTGTGCAGGTATTGATGTCCCGTACTTCTCTGGAGATTCCTACGCTATATATCCTCCTCTCACAGATGCATTTGCGATAACAGTTTTGTCCCTTCAGATACGACCGTCCAATGACAGCGGGTTGATTCTGTACAGTGCACAGCTAGGTAGTGGCGGTAGGGACTTCATCGCGCTTGTTCTGAAAGCTGGAATAGTTGAGTTTCATTATGACCTTGGCACAGGTCCCGTAGCCATTAGGAGTGCCAGTCGCATAGCTCTGAATGAGTGGCACACTATCGAGGCTTCTCGGCAGGGGAGGAGTGGTCAACTGGTGGTGGATGGTTACCTCCCGCAGATGGGCACCTCCCCCGGGTCCTTCGTTAGTATGCAGCTGGGGGACAGGCTTTATGTAGGGGGTGTGGCCAACTATACCGCTGCTGTGGTCACACAGGTGGGAGCACGCAATGGTTTCTATGGTTGCATTAGGAGTGTGACCATTGGTAGCCCTCCCAAGACATTGGACCTCGCGGGGGCGGCGTTAGGGGGCCGGGGGGTAAGCGAATGCACCTGCCCCAACCAGCCGTGTCTCAATGGTGGAACATGCACCTCCAACACCAGCAGAACGGGCACGTGTTTGTGTCCCCCAGGATACTCTGGTGGTCTTTGTGAGAAGAGCCCGTGTGATACAGGCAATGTGTGTTTGAATGGTGGGCAGTGTGTACTCAATACTAGTGCAACCCAAGTACAGAGCTGTGTTTGCTCATTGCCCTATGGCGGAGGAGAGACTTGCACTGAAAGTAAGTGTCCTGTGTGTGTGTGTGTGTGTGTGTGTGTGTGTGTGTGTGTGTGTGTGTGTGTGTGTGTGTGTGTGTGTGTGTGTGTGTGTGTGTGTGTGTGTGTGTGTGTGTGTGTGTGTGTGTGTGTGTGTGTGTGTGTGTGGAGGGGATGATTGGAATGCTCACAGGGAGTGCATGTGTCCACCCTGGTAACTGCTCTGCTCTGATTTGAACAGAGGTTGCTTACAATACTGCAAACTTCTCGTCTGTTGGGTATCTGACATTTCCTGTTGCCAAGGATATAGCTATTTCTACTGATGTTGAGGTGGTATTCACGCCACACTCATTAAATGGTCTGCTCTTCTATGTCGGTCCTGTAAGTCTGCTGTGAACATTTGATATAGAATCTGTGACTTACGTTACATACCATGGGATACCATTGCATACCATGGGATACCATTGCATACCATGGGATACCATTGCATACCATGGGATACCATTGCATACCATGGGATACCTTTGCATACCATGAGATACCAATACCACGGGATACCATTGCATACCATGAGATCCTTGGTCTTCCTTCCAGCCTGCTGATCACATTGGGGACTATCTATTCTTTGGACTAAGAGATGGAAATGTGATATTTAGGTTAGTTTTATCAAAGAGAGGTGGGTGGGGCATGAGGAGAGGGGTGGGTGAGGCATGAGGAGAGGGGTGGGTGGGGCATGAGAGGGGTGGGTGGGGCATGAGAAGAGAGGGGTGGGTGGGGCATGAGGAGAGGGGTGGGTGTGGCATGAGGGGAGGGGTGGGTGGGGCATGAGGAGAGGGGTGGGTGGGGCATGAGGAGAGGGGTGGGTGGGGCATGAGGAGAGAGGGGTGGGTGGGGCATGAGGAGAGAGGGGTGGGTGGGGCATGAGGAGAGGGGTAGGTGGGGCATGAGAAGAGGGGTGGGGTGCTTAGAATCAAAAGGTTTGTGTTATGTCTTGCCTTCAGCTGTCCCAGTGTAAGGGACTTTATCTGTTTGTATCTCCACCTTTCCAGTTATAACCTTGGATCATCCACTAGCCCCATTCTCTCTTCACAACCATTGGTCACAGGGCAGCAGTATACTATCACGTGTACCAGGTGTGTTACCATGGTGATTATGCCCACCAATCCAAGTGCCTCGTATACTCAGGGTATTAAAGCAAGGGACAGTGTCAGTGAGTGGTCAGAGTGATGTCACTGGGAGTTCCCCATTGCAGTCATACTCTCTGGATGTAGACTCAAGTTATGTCATGTTTTTAGGTAACATGCAACACACCCTTTGCATCAACGTTTGACAGCCTTTCTGTTTCCAACTGATGCCCAGGGGGAGCTCCTGATGTGCCAAGTGTAACAAGAGGTCTCCTCTCGTCAGGTGTTTCTGGTTGTATCTTCAGTCTCAGCATAGGGTCCCAGAGTGTGGGCGTGTCTGTCCCGCTTGATTCTGCTATCACAGGCTACCAAGTTAAACAATGCAGTTAGTTATTAACAGCATCTAGGTTTCCTCATATCAAATATCTATTTCTTGTACATAATGCATTGTCTAGCCAAGATGACATGTATTAACAGCATCTAGGTTTCCTCATATCAAATATCTATTTCTTGTACATAATGCATTGTCTAGCCAAGATGACATGTTTATAACTCATCCTGTAGTGGGAGTGGGTGTGGTTAACTCATTGCTTTGCTTAACACTGCTGGAGAGCATAGATCATGAAATGTAATGGACAAACACTATCACCATGGTAACTCCGTTGTGCTTAAAATTAAAAATGTTTTCTGATCTATGCTAGGCTTCATTTATCAAGTACATGCATGTAATGTTCTTTAGTTTGGCCCGATTTGGTCCCACTCTGAAAATATATCATAACCAATGGTTCGAACCACCTTCTGCATGTTCATTTCTGTATGACTTAACACCCTGCCATATTGTCCGTGTACATCCGTACTCTGTCGTTTCCTTAATTGAAGCGTCATGCAAGCGAGCTACATTCTCAGCAATATGAGTTGCTGGGAACCAGCGGTCCGGTAGGGCGTTCAATATAATGGGTGTTGTTTCTATAGCTCACGATCAGTGTTGTAGCATATAATAAACGCGCATGCGCGTCTCCAGCTGGTTACAAAGAAACGTCCGCAAGATGTCTAATTCTGGAGCTAACGAAAAGCAGCCTGAAAGGAGCGGAGATACCTCCGCTGCCATGGACGAAAGCGACATTCTATCACACAGCTGCGGGTTGCGTAACATGGATATGGAGGGTGACACCATCGAAGAGATGGTGATGTGTGTGGTGTGGGGAGGATGGAAGCTCGGTCTCTCCTTCTACTCCGTAGACAGTGGTTATTTACACACTATGTGTGACATTGCCGAGGCTGAAGACTTTGGTCTTATGAAGCGAGGTGCGCCTTTGTTTCTCGTCTACTGTGCATGAGTCATCACATTAACTTAGTCCTAGCGCAAGTGGAGCCTAAAGTCATCGTGGTGAGCTCCAAAGTGGACGAGAGACTTCTTCGTATTCTTCGAGCTTACGGTATGACGGGCTTTGCCTGCAACACCAATCAAGCTTTTATATTTCAGCCATTCCGGAGGAAGAGAATGGCCGGACAGCCAAAGTTGAAATTCTTCCAAGCTCAGACTTCAGTAGGTCCCTACCCACCAGCTTTGGTATATAGTACATCGCTTGCCGCTCGTTTAAGAGTTGGAGACGTGCAAACACCGGCTGCTCGCCACCAATTTACCTGGTGTACCCGCGAATGCCACGGCCGACCAACGTCACGTCCTCGTGTCCAGTCTTCTTCCCATGGAGAGTCAGAACTTGGTAGGCGGGCGCCGTCAATGTGATTACATAATCATAATGATGACGAAATATGACGTCTTGCAGGTACGCAGCATTGGGGCACTTCTCAAGTACGTTGAAAAGAAAAGGCTGGGTGTTGAGCTGGAAGACACGTCTGTACCAGTCCCCATTCTGGCACTGCGCACATTCTCCCTGTAAGCCACACCCATGCTGCCACACCCCTCATACTACTCCCTACCTGCAGAGAACAGCTTGTAGTGGTGGATGAAAACTCTTATACGTAATCTCATTTCATGTGTTTGCCACACATCACCCTCACGTACCACCCACACACATCACCCTCACATAACCACCCACACACATCACCCTCACATAACCACCCACACACATCACCCTCACATACCACCCACACACATCACCCTCACATAACCACCCACACATCACCCTCACATAACCACCCACACATCACCCTCACATAACCACCCACACACACCCTCACATACCATCCACACACATCACCCTCACATACCACCCACACACATCACCCTCACATAACCACCCACACACATCACCCTCACATACCACCCATCCACATCACCCTCACATAACCACCCACACACATCACCCTCACATACCCCACACACATCGCCCTCACATAACCACCCACACATCACCCTCACATACCACCCACACACATCACCCTCACACCACTCACACACATCAGTGCACTGCAGATATTTCAGAAGGAGTCACACCCCTCTGTCTACAAGGAAGGGGGCGGGGCCAAGGAGGGGCTCTCGTTGTTTGGTAACACTAATCCCTGTCCCTCCCCCATCGATTTCCTGCTCCGCCCACTTTCAGGCATCATGAATAAGACGAAGTCTCCTTTGGGTACAAGAATGCTAAGGTGGTACTGGTCATGGAGTAGGGGGAGGGCTCTGACACACAACCTGGTTCCAATACTCCCAGGCTCTGGTTCCAGAGGCCACTGAGGGACCTGCCCTCACTTCAACAGAGATTAGATGCCATTGGCTTTTTGACCAGTCCAAGGAATACAGAGCTGGCCAACAGCCTCCAAGAATGTCTTAAACACATCAGGAACATACCAGTAAGGGAGAAGTGGGAGGGGTCATGTAGGAGGAAGTGGGAGGGGCCATGTAGGAGGAAGTGGGAGGGGCCATGTAGGAGGAAGTGGGAGAGGCCATGTAGGAGGAAGTGGGAGGGTCTTCATGGTGCCTTTGGTCCACAGAGAATATTGACTCGCATGGAGACTGCCCAATGCTCCATCAATGATTGGCAGGCCCTGTACAAGGTACCACCCACTGAACTCTCTGCCCCACCCTCTACTTCACCTTCCCACCCTCTGCCTCACCTTCCCACCCTCTGCCCCACCTTCCCACCCTCTGCCCCACCTTCCCACCCTCTACTTCACCTTCCCACCCTCTACTTCACCTTCCCACCCTCTACTTCACCTTCCCACCCTCTGCCCCACCTCCCCACCCTCTGCCCCACCTTCCCACCCTCTGCCCCACCTTCCCACCCTCTGCCCCACCTTCCCACCCTCTGCCCCACCTTCCCACCCTCTGCCCCACCTTCCCACCCTCTGCCCCACCTTCCCACCCTCTGCCCCACCTTCCCACCCTCTGCCCCACCTTCCCACCCTCTGCCCCACCTTCCCACCCTCTGCCCCACCTTCCCACCCTCTGCCCCACCTTCCCACCCTCTGCCCCACCTTCCCACCCTCTGCCCCACCTTCCCACCCTCTGCCTCACCTTCCCACCCTCTGCCCCACCTTCCCACCCTCTGCCCCACCTTCCCACCCTCTGCCCCACCTTCCCACCCTCTGCCCCACCTTCCCACCCTCTGCCTCACCTCCCCACCCTCTGCCTCACCTTCCCACCCTCTGCCTCACCTTCCCACCCTCTGCCCCACCTTCCCACCCTCTGCCTCACCTTCCCACCCTCTGCCTCACCTTCCCACCCGCTGCCCCACCTTCCCACCCTCTGCCCCACCTTCCCACCCTCTGCCCCACCTTCCCACCCTCTGCCTCACCTTCCCACCCTCTGCCTCACCTTCCCACCCTCTGCCCCACCTTCCCACCCTCTGCCCCACCTTCCCACCTTCCCACCCTCTGCCCCACCTTCCCACCCTCTGCCCCACCTTCCCACCCTCTGCCCCACCTCCCCACCCTCTGCCCCACCCTCTATACTTGCAGACAGTGTACAATGCTATCTTCATTGGTGATATGTGTAGGTCTCTACCAGAGAACATTACCATCTTCAGACGGGTATTTAATTTCTTACTAACCCTACTCTGTGTTCATGTGTCCTTTCACACAGATAGCAGCAACCTTCTCAGATGAACTGCCAAGAATGGCCAGTCTTATCAGTCAGATTGTGAGTAGCTCAAATTTATACCCAATTCCATACCTGCTGTCCAATACCCAATTCCATATCTTGTCCCAATACCCAGTTCCATATCTAATACCCAATTCCATACCTGCTATCCAATACCCAATTCCATACCTTGTCCCAATACCCAATTCCATACCAGCTGTTCAATACACAATTCCATACCAGCTTTCCAATTCCCAATTCCATACCTGCTTCAATTCCCAATTCCATACCTGCTTCAATTCCCAATTCCATACCTGCCCTGCTGTCCTTACTGTCTGGCATACACACTTCTATATCACCTAAGTCCAATTCCACACTGGTTTGGTGGTCTGGAGAATGCATTGTGTACATACATAACTCTCTCATTATCACGCCTCCACACTTCACACTCCTCCCTATCTTGTCAGATAGATTTTGATGAATCAGCTCTTCATAATAGGTTTGTAGTGAAGCCAAATGTTGACTCTGAACTAGATGAAAGTAAGTCTTTGTCATATGACCTACATCAACCATCACATGACCTACATCAACCATCACATGACCTACATCACTCCTGGCATGACTCCAGAGAAGCGTCTGTATAATGGACTACCTGACCTGATGACACAGGTGGCTGAGGAAGAGTTGGCTAAGCTACCTGATGACATTGCTCAGTGCACCATTATCTATGTCCCTCAGGTAACCATGGTGATTTGCTTCCACTCTGTTTATTCACTGCATTACATAGCTTGGCTTCCTTCTGGCTGTGCCAAGAGCTCCTCACATGCAGGATGAGAAAGATTTTGTACTGCCTGGGATGGAGTTTGTGGTGTGTGTGTGTGTGTGTGTGTGTGTGTGTGTGTGTGTGTGTGTGTGTGTGTGCGTGTGTGTTTTGTGTTTTGTGTTTGTGCATCAGAACTCCTATGTGATCACATCACTTTCTTCCTTCCTCCCACAGTTTCTATCGAATAACATGGTTCACTATAAGACTGACAGGACAAAGGAACTGGATGCTCAATTAGGGGACACACAGTGTGAAATCACAGGTGTGTGTTGTGTGCATATATTTATGTGTATTTGTACATGTATGATGGATGTTCTGTGCCATTGTGATAACCATCACCACAAGTCACCCATCTTACCTAGATCATCACAAGTCACCCATCTTACCTAGATCATCACAAGTCACCCATCTTACCTAGATCATCACAAGTCACCCATCTTACCTAGATCATCACAAGACACCCATCTTACCTAGATCATCACAAGTCACCCATCTTACCTAGATCATCACAAGTCACCCATTTTACCTAGATCATCACAAGTCACCCATTTTACCTAGATCATCACAAGTCACCCATCTTACCCAGATCATCACAAGTCACCCATCTTACCCAGATCGTGAGACAGTCATAATGCATAGGCTACAAGCTGTAATTTTGGAACAGGCCAACACACTCCTGAGCACAGTGGAATTGGCTGCTGAGCTGGACTGGTATGGTATGGGGGACAGGGTTCAAGTGGATAGTAGGTGTGGTTAGAGCTGCTACCATTGCTACAGTCTTCTGTCACTTGCACTTTTTGCTCGAGAGAACAATTGTGTAAGGCCTGAATTACGAGAAGAGCCAGGTATACGCATCAAGGCAGGAAGGTCAGTGCAACCACGTGCACCTTGTATGTCATCACCCTCCTCCCCATTACTTCTCTCCTCCCCTCCCTCCTCCCCACCTCCCCTGCCCTCTAGACACCCTCTTCAAGAGCTCTGTGTCACTACCTTTGTCCCAAACGACACATCCATTGACCTCAAACATGGCAGGATGAAGATCCTGACAGGCCCAAATGCCAGTGGCAAGAGTGTCTACCTGAAGCAAGTGTGTTGTCAACTGTCATGTGCATTCTTCCATTGCTTGTTAAACTTTCCATGACCAATCGTTGCCTAACACTTAAGTTTATCTTCCCCCCCCTCCCCTCCCCTCTTCCTCCTACCCTCTTTCTCCCCTCCCCCTCCCCTCTTCCTCCCCTCCCCCTCCCCTCTTCCTCCCCTCCCCTCCCCCTCCCCTCTTCCTTTCCTCCTCCTCCCCTCCTTTCCTTTGCTCTAGGTCGGCCTATTGGTGTTCATGGCACACCTGGGTAGTTTTGTTCCTGCTGAGGTGGCACTAATTGGAATGGTGGATCGTATATTTACACGTATTCGTACCAGGGAGACTGTATCTGTGGCATTGTCAACATTCATGATAGACCTTAATCAAGTACGAAGGTGACAAGCCATTTTTAAGCAGCGTGCTTATCTACCTACTCCACAGGTGGCAGTAGCTCTGAGAGAGAGCTCGGAGAAATCATTGGTTCTATTGGATGAATATGGAAAGGGAACAGCCACAGTATGTCCCATACATCCTACAGCAGTCAGGGTAGTAACACACACATGTACACACACACACACACACACTTGAAGGTTGATGGTCTAGCACTCCTTACAGCCTCTCTGAGGCACTGGCTGGCCCAGGAGTCACAGTGTCCTTCAGTGCTTGTTTCCACCCATTTCCATGGTCTCGTGAAACAAAAACTCTTGCCTGACTCAGGGCTCTTGGAGTACCTCGTGAGTGTGTGTGGCACATGGCTGGCTATTCAGGGGTTAAGAACTTTTAATACCCTGGATAGACCATGGACACGATGCATGATGGAGAGGAGATGGTGTTTCTCTACCAGCTGGTCCCTGGCATGTCTGATATCAGTTACGCCTGTCACATTGCTGCAGGTGTAGGGCTTCCTGCAAATATGGTCCAACGGGCAGCAGAAGTGGGCGTGGTCACGAGTGGCCATCACTTGCTATATTATCAGTGTGTGCTTTTACTTTCAAAAAGGTTTCTGAGTTGATTCGGCAGAACAAGGCCATAGGAAAGGTCAGGGAACCGGACACGAAGAGGCAGCTGCAAGTGTATGCTCTCAAACCACCCCAGCAATCCATCATGCTTCATTCCATTCCCTCCCCCTACCTCTCCACACCCCCTTCTATAAGATGCTCTGCAGTGGTAAGCAGGTTTTTGGGACTGGATCTCAACACAGACAACATTACATCATTTCTGAAGGACTTTGTCATTTCCACAGTGGGAGATCACATATGAAGCAGTAGTAATGTTCTCACATTAGACAGGAATACACCAAGATACATTGAGTACATCATCTTTGAAGAACACATAAAAAAAAGAGTAAAATCAAAAGAAATAAAAAAACATCCAAATCGTCACTGTTGGAGGTATGTTGGAGGTAGTAACCCAGCTACCTCATTGTTCCAAAGTGTCATCGTTGGTAAGTATTATTCTTAAAAAGAGGACACTGTGTATATCAAGGAGGAGAAAATCTCCACAATCACTCACTACTGAGGGGGGGTTGCCTTGCTGTGTTTGGGGCTGCTGTTATACACCGGAGTGGGTACCCCTCCGGCCTCCTCGGATGGTGAGGGGGAGTGCACCATTCTGGACTGCCATTGGTCCCTGGTATCCATGAGAGAGGTGACTATATCCTGGGCATCAGGGTACACAAGCTCCGCCCATGTCTCCCACAGAGGGTACACTATGAAGTCTATGAAGGTTACCTGATAAGGAATGGGGGGGACCAGAGGCTATCCAAAGCTGCCTAGCACAGTACAGTCATCACACACCTGGCATTTCTCTATACTGACATTCCTGTCACCTAGAGGGTTAACAGGGATGCCCAGCCTTCTCTCCTCGTCCCCCTGGCGGTATGACTCCTCCATTATCTTGTGTGACCACTGGCTGGCTATGTGAAATGGTTTTGTCTGGTTGCTAAGATCAGCGCAGTGGAGCAATCCCTGCAGAACCTATGCAGGGGAAGGTGACACTCATTTCTATTTAATGCTCTCCAGTGCATACCTCAACTCTGTCATGATACTTATCTAGCTGCAGCAAGCCATTATTGGCCACCTTGTTGGTTTCCAACAGTGTCTTCAGCTGGCCTAAGTGTTTGAAGTGTTTGCTCATGTCTGTAGCCAGTACCTTTTGAGAACGGATAGGGGAAGAAAAGTATGATGTAATAAACCATGACTCAGAAAGTCATCACCATGTCGATAATCAGTTTCCGGAAAGCCTGTTTCTGAGACTTGTCCATGTGTTCAAGAAAGTTATGACCTGGGTCCTGGTGCGGTACATGTTGTAGGTCATGTGTCCTTCCTCCCCACACCTCCCTAGGTCATGTGTCCTTCCTCCCCACACCTCCCTACTCTTACTTTCATCAGTTCAAAGGCCAGTGCTAGATGGTGGTTCTCCAACACTGACTCATCGTTGTACAAGATGGCCAAAGGGTCTTCCGTGACAACAAGGAATTGGTTGTTCCTCCCAGGATGGTCCACATCATGTATTACAGCTGCCACCAATGCTGCCAGTACCTCAAGCTGGGTGAAGATGGGCTGGGGAGGAGACATGGTCAAACAGACGTACCTCTATTGACCCCCAGGAAACATTAACGTTTGTGCATGGCACACTAACGCTGTCCCACCACTGTGTGATGACACATGGTACCATACACTAACGCTGTCCCACCACTGTGTGATGACACATGGTACCATACACTAACGCTGTCCCACCACTGTGTGATGACACATGGTACCATACACCAATGCTATTCCAACACTGCGATATTTAAATGTCACGCATAACTCCCGCTGCCTTATGGGCAGTGGTAAACAGAACAGACGTCTCTATCCATTCCCAAGCACTCTCACCTCAAGGGCTTTTGCCTTGAGGAGGTGGTTGGTAGCGAGCAGTACATCGGCAGCGTGTATTGCATTGTGGTAAGGGTTTGGGCGGTACTTGCTCTGTGGGGAGAAAGGCATGGCCTGCTTCAACATCCATTGGGTAATGCAGCATGACTGTTAAAAATGCATGCCCCCAACCGACAGGGTGTGTGGAGCCTGTTGATATGTGATCCTAGCCATACCAGCCACTAGGTCTGGTCTATAATTACAGACCTATGCGTATTGGTGCCATGAAACAAAAGACCATATCTATGGAGTACTTCCCACCACACCCCCCATGACAGGGTATGGAGTACTTCCCACCACACCCCCCATGACAGGGGTATGGAGTACCCACCACACCCCCATGACAGGGGTATGGAGTACCCACCACATCCCCACGACAGGGGTATGGAGTACCCACCACACCCCCATGACAGGGGTATGGAGTATCCACCACAACCCCATGACTGGGGTATGGAGTACCCACCACATCCCCACGACAGGGGTATGGAGTACCCACCACACCCCCATGACAGGAGTATGGAGTACTTCCCACCACACCCCCATGACAGGGGTATGGAGTAGCCACCACATCCCCATGACAGGGGTATGGAGTACTTCCCACCACATCCCCATGACAGGGGTATGGAGTAGCCACCACACCCCCATGACAGGGGTATGGAGTACCCACCACACCCCCATGACAGGGGTATGGAGTACCCACCACACCCCCATGACAGGGGTATGGAGTAGCCACCACACCCCCATGACAGGGGTATGGAGTAGCCACCACACCCCCATGACAGGGGTATGGAGTAGCCACCACACCCCCATGACAGGGGTATGGAGTACCCACCACACCCCCCATGACAGGGGTATGGAGTACCCACCACACCCCCCATGACAGGGGTATGGAGTACTTCCCACCACACCCCCATGGCAGGGGTATGGAGTACCCACCACACCCCCCATGACAGGGGTATGGAGTACTTCCCACCACACCCCCATGGCAGGGGTATGGAGTACCCACCACATCTCCACGGCAGGGGTATGGAGTAGCCACCACACCCCCCATGACAGGGGTATGGAGTACTTCCCACCACACCCCCATGACAGGGGTATGGAGTATCCACCACACCCCCACGACAGGGGTATGGAGTACCCACCACACTCCCATGACAGGGGTATGGAGTACCCACCACACCCCCATGACAGGGGTATGGAGTATCCACCACACCCCCACGACAGGGGTATGGAGTACCCACCACACTCCCATGACAGGGGTATGGAGTACCCACCACACCCCCATGACAGGGGGTATGGAGTACCCACCACACCCCCATGACAGGGGTATGGAGTACCCACCATACCCCCATGTCAGGTTTCACCCCCAAAACAACAAGGGTATGTGACGATAGACATCAAACCCATGACAGGGTTGCACCTAATTGTACCAATAGGATTATATCATACCTCAATTGCTCCAATAAAGTTCAGAAATAGAGACGGTAATATTTTCATCTCTGAGAAGAGATTCCGTGACTTAAACACATTATAGGCAGCAGCTACAAGAGTACTACAGCTACTGATGGTGCTCAGATGGAATATGTCTAGTTCCCAGACGTCTGTCTTGAAGAACTGCAATAAACACAATGACATAATGACCCCGTGGTGGGAAAGTCTTAGCCACTACCTCCGTCAGGACGTCACTGTTTATGTTATCCTTCAACACTCCATGTCTGAAAAGGTACAATGTTATAGGGGGCGGGGCTAAAGGGGGTAACAATGGGGCAAGGGGGAGGGGCTAAAGGGGGTAACAATGGGGCAAGGGGGAGGGGATAAAGGGGGTGGGTAACAATGGGTAAGGGGGAGGGGCTAATATTATTCACTCACAGCACAGTCTGGGGAGGAGGCTGTTTCTCTGTCTCCAGCTCAGCTATGCTACACTTCTCTATGGCACGGTCTATTTCATCATCCCGATCTGAAGGAGAATATGTCCTACTTCATTGATAGCATGTCGCTATGACATACATTACATAACAGATACATGGACACATGGCATATACATGGTGTGACTAAGTATGGAGACACACCCCCCCCCCCCCCCCCCCCCCCCCCCCCCTTCTCCAAAATGACATTATTATAAGGAAGACGAAAGGTTCATCATGACATCATGCTACACCAGCTGTCGTTGCTGTAAACAGAGTATGACAAGAATACACACACACAGCCCACTGCTTGCACTAAGGTCAAAAGGTCAATACGCTACAATTGTTCACCAATGCTACCAGTCCCTCCCTAAGCTCCTCCCAACAATAACACTGCCACACCCATAGCACGCCTGTCTCCACCATCCCAACCCTTCCTCCCCATCTCCACCCTCCCAATTCTTCTCCCATCTCCACCCTCCCAATTCTTCTCCCATCTCCACCCTCCCAATTCTCCTCCCATCTCCACCATCCCAACTCCTTCCCATCTCCACCCTCCCAACTCCTAGCTCCATACCTGAGCGTGTGATGTCCTGGACCCACTCGGCTACTCTGTGGCCGGATGCACTTCGTTCAGAGAGCTGGGAGAGCTCTCTGCTCATGATACGCTGGTACTTGTCCTGTGCCATTATCCCCATCTTCACACGGTCCACTGTCTCCAACTTCTGCACACACCAGTCAAACTCAATCATAGTGTCTTTAGCTAGCTGCTGTGAAAGAGGGGAGGAAAGAAAGGGGGGGAGGGAGGGAGGGAGGGGAGGAGGGAGGAGGGGGAGGGAGGGAGGAGGGGGAGGGAGGGAATGGAAGATTGGACAGTGTAAGAGGGAAGTGAATATATCACCACACAGATGCCCACACAGATGTCCACACAGATGCTCACACAGATGCCCACACAGATGGCTCACACAGATGTCCACACAGATGCTCACACAGATGCTCACACAGATGCTCACACAGATGCCCACACAGATGCTCAAACAGATGCCCACACAGATGCTCACACAGATGCTCACACAGATGCCCACACAGATGCTCACACAGATGCTCACACAGATGCCCACACAGATGCTCACACAGATGCTCACACAGATGCCCACACAGATGCCCACACAGATGCCCACACAGATGCCCACACAGATGCTCACACAGATGCTCACACAGATGCTCACACAGATGCCCACACAGATGCTCACACAGATGCTCACACAGATGCTCACACAGATGCTCACACAGATGCTCACACAGATGCTCACACAGATGCCCACACAGATGCTCACACAGATGCTCACACAGATGCTCACACAGATGCCCACACAGATGCTCACACAGATGCTCACACAGATGCCCACACAGATGCCCACACAGATGCTCACACAGATGCTCACACAGATGCTCACACAGATGCCCACACAGATGCTCACACAGATGTCCACACAGATGTCCACACAGATGCCCACACAGATGCTCACACAGATGCTCACACAGATGTCCACACAGATGCTCACACAGATGCTCACACAGATGCTCACACAGATGCTCACACAGATGCCCACACAGATGCTCACACAGATGCTCACACAGATGCCCACACAGATGCTCAAACAGATGCTCACACAGGTGCCCACACAGATGCTCACACAGATGCTCACACAGATGCCCACACAGATGCCCACACAGATGCTCACACAGATGCTCACACAGATGCTCACACAGATGCCCACACAGATGCCCACACAGATGCTCACACAGATGGCTCACACAGATGCCCACACAGATGGCTCACACAGATGTCCACACAGATGCTCACACAGATGCTCACACAGATGCTCACACAGATGCTCACACAGATGCCCACACAGATGCCCACACAGATGCTCACACAGGTGCCCACACAGATGCTCACACAGATGCTCACAGCTATTCTCTCGTCAATGGGTACACTTTGTTCTGGTAGAGCAGTAAGCTTCCCTTCATCAAGCAAGGTCGCAAGGTTTGCCCTTACACACCTCAAGTTTGCTAATATCTAAAAACACAAGATAGCAAACCACCAGTGAGGAAAATGGAGGTGACAGAGGAGAGAGGTAATACTACCTGAGCAAAGGGTGTTGAGAAAGTCTCATCTCCAACATGACTACAATGGGAAGACAGTCCCAACACATTCAACAGACCCATACCATACCCACATTACCTTCCACAGCTTGACACTCTGGACAGTGATTTAGATGAAGGCTCCTCTGCATCTGATTGGTGGAGAAATGAGCTCCTGCGTTGAAATGTCTCAAGATCTGCCACTACTTTATCCATAGAGTGGTCTGACCGCCTCCTGACGTCTGCTGGAAACCCAAAGACGTCTTCAGCAGGTGCAATACTGTGGAACCAGTAGGCACACCACCATCACACACATCCCTGTGGCTCCACCCTCTTATCTAGGATCACCACACACCTCACCTGATCATCCCACCTAAGCAATCACCTGATTACATCTCCATTAATAACATTTTTATAAGTGCCTCATTGCCTGACATTTGAGGCAAGAGTTAGGCTAAGTTGACACCATTGTTCCTGCATACACACTTTACAATCCTTTAATTCCAGTAACACCCACGCATTTATTGGTTTACTCAAAACCGCCTCCCCGCCCCCTCGCATCACCTGTCCACGGAGTCATCCGCTGCCTCTCCCGCAGTGTTGAGGCTATGGTGAGGCGTGCCTAGCTTCGAGGGCACCTGCAAACGAATGGCCACCGAACGAGAGCGATTCTTCTTCATGTGAGCGATCTTCTTCTTCCACGTACTCAAAGATTTCTCGTCTATGCTACCGGACGGATGTCTCATTGCTTGCGGTGAAAAATCGGGTGATGGTGGCTACGGGGGATGGAAGGAGATGTATATTCGACGGTACCGCCCCACTGGTGCGTGACGTCACTGCGGGTCGGTACAAGCCATACAGGTACAACAGCGCGCCACGCGCCATAAAGTAATAACACAAACGAACAGACGTCTATCAAACAGGCGATATGTTACATTATCCAACAAGGCGCCGTGTCGAACACACTGAATACCAGCGGTTTACTTGTAGTGTACGTTGCTTGTACTTATGGCAGCTCAATATTAATAGCGCGACACGCCTAAGGAAGGAAAAAAAAAAAAAAGCCCTAGAACTACCCACTTACGCCAAACCCTATCAGAAATGTGTTATCACTTTCTGGAGAGGATTAAATGTTGTGGGGAAAGCTTTATATACCAAGAGTAACGCAACGACTTACCACACATGAAAGGTTGCCCATCCACAGCTAGCTGACGTCGCAACGGGACGCCATGCATTCTACACTGTAACTGCTACGCGATACTGTTTCTAAAAAATCAAATTTTATAGCGAAATGTCGTCACAGAAAGTGTCGCAATTTCGTAACAGCAATGGGTGGGGGGGTGGTACGGGGTATGTACGCGGGGGAAGGAGGTGGGGCAGATAGGGAAGCCAAGCTAACGAACGTGTTTGAAAAAAGCTTAGTCCGTACGCTAAACGACGTGACACACCCACATAAACAGTTTACTTCCACAGAAAGCCGCGGCGACTCACAATTCGCGCGTATCTCTCCATTCCAGGAAGCAGTTCGATATCCAAACGAGGTAGACCCGTGTAGCGGTCAATGTCGCCTTTCCACTGGGTCGCAGGCTCCCTACAAGTGCCCGTTACAACTTCCGTAGCCATTGTGACGTCACAAGCGTTGCCGATTTACACAAATAGTTTGCAATCCGTTGGTTCACTCGATCAGCAACTATTTACACCATAAGTAGTATGCCTTATAGCGAAATGAATGGAGGTAGTGACGTCACGGAGCGCGTAAAAAAAATAATAATTGCTCTGCGTAATATTGAATTTGCGCAAATGGATAGTACAACACCAGAGCAGCGGGAGTTTGTCATTGAGGTGGACAAAGTAAGCTTTGTCTACCTTACCAGCGTCCATGCAGTCCTTGTGAAATATTTGGCTGCTTTACCCATCCATGTGGACTTTTAAAAAATGCTCTATAACCCTGCCCAGGCATTGTACCAACTTTACCAGGACTTGGACCCCAATAACAGAACAGCAGCCGAAAGATGGCTACTGGAAGTGCAGCAGTCTCCTCAAGCGTGGCAAGCGTGCTGGGTACTTCTGCAACAACAGGTATGCCGGAAGTATGCAGTAGTGCACGGGATATTAACTGCCTTGCATAGAATCTCGAGATACAAAATTTTGGTGCCCTGATATTGGCAACCAAGATATCGAAGTCCTGGTGAGTACCTACTGCTGTTATATCTCACCTCCTCTTATATTACCTCTCTTCTTCCCCTCACTCACTACACACCTCCCTCTCCTCACTCACTACACACCTCCCTCTCCTCACTCACTCCCTCTCCTCACTCACTCCACACCTCCCTCCTCACTCACTCCACACCTCCCTCTCCTCACTCCACACCTCCCTCTCCTCACTCACTCCACACCTCCCTCCTCACTCACTCCACACCTCCCTCTCCTCACTCACTCCACACCTCCCTCTCCTCACTCCACACCTCCCTCTCCTCACTCACTCCACACCTCCCTCTCCTCACGCCACACCTCCCTCACTCCATACCTCCCTCCCCTCACTTCACACCCCCTCCTCACCACACCACACTTCCTCCACACCTCCCTCACTCACTCCACACCTCCCTCCCCTCACCACACCTCCCTCACTCACTCCGCTCATCTTTTCATCTTCTATTCAAAAGGACAGAGCTGCCCACCGATCAGTATGAACCACTAAGATCAGAACTGCTCAAAGCAATACTTAAATTTTCCACTGGCCATCGCATAGTGCTCACCAGACTATGTGTAGCTCTTGTACACTTCTCCTTTCATACCATGCCTGAACTGTGGCCCAACGCTGTTGTCTCCATGATCCACACACTGCAGAAAGGTTTTTCAGCCTTCGCAGTGAGTACTGTTGTGTGTTAGGGGTAGGTCTGGTGAAAGAATTGGGGCCGGGGTTAAAGGTGTGGTTTGGTGAAAGAGATGGGGCTGGGGCATAGGGGGGTTAAAGGTGTGGGATGTCGGGCAATTCAGTACGTGTCCCTTCAGTCTCCTATGTAGTCAGAACTTTGCCCCATCACATACAGGATGCTGATCCCACTGTGGCTATACTGCACCTGCTCTCCATTCTGCCTGAAGAGGTAATGTGTATATATATGGGATGGTAGCAGCAAAAAGGGACCTAGTGCATATTTTTTCAAGTTTTCAAGTTATTTCATATTCTAAAGAGATACCTATGTCCCCTACAACTTATTTCTTGCACACTGGAAATTAGTCTATCCATCATGGAATTACAGTGGCCTGAATTAATAATTATGAGTGCATTTTAATTGCACACGTCAACTTTGAAGTTCCTTCCTGGAAATTTGTGCTAGGTCCCTTTTCACTGCCATGACCACATATATATATATATATATATATATGTGCACATTTACACACCATCCCACTACCATGGCAACTACTACCATGGCAATGACTAGTTTTCTAGCACTGCTGAGACCATGTTGGCTTATAAGAGAGGCATCCTGAGGAAAGAGCTGAACGCATCACTGGAGACAGGTTGATTCTCTGCCTTCTATCTGGTGGTGTGTATGTCTCACACACATACACACACATACATACATACACATACATACACACACACACATACATACACACACACACATACATACACACACACACATACATACACACACACACACACACATACATACACACACACACACACACATACATACACACCTGCCCCCTACCTGCAGTACTATCTGTTCTTGACCAGGTCCTGTCTTCAACACAACCCAATCACATCAAGATTATGGTATAGCTAATCTCTATGGGTGTGTGTGTGTGTGTGTGATCTCTGCCATACAAGGCTATCAAGTGTTACACAAGCTGGACCCAATTTGGACTGCCTCTGTCCCAGACTTCACCAATCATGGGTCAGCTGTTCCAGGCATTGTATGACCCCCAACTGTTCCCCTCTGCATGTGAAGCCTTATCTGAAGCTGTGTCTCATGAGGATGCTAGAAAGTGAGGAAGCTGTATGGAGGTTGGGTGCTGTGGTAACTGGTGGGTGTGGTTTTTGACTGCAGGTATGCAGAAGGGTTAAAGTGGTTTTTTCGTCAAGTGTTAGTGCTGGGTGACTTTATCCGAACCAAGTTGGAGGAAGGAGATGAGGTGAGTAATTATAGGGTGGGCAATATTTAGAGCATGATTACATCATCATCATCACATAGTGGTAGGCACCCTACTGTGGAGGTCATGATGATGTCTTTGCCTCCTCCCCAGACTTAGCTTACAATACGACTTAGCTTACAATACTCCTCCCCAGACTTAGCTTACGATACCTCCTCCCAAGACTTAGCTTACAATGCCTCCTCCCCAGACTTAGCTTACACATTACTGAGGGGTCTCTTCTCACCAGGACTCATCTGTTGCCTTGTGCAAGTTTGTTACTGAGACACTTGAAGCTAACATCAGCAGCCTGCTAAGTGTTTCCCAGGATGGGGAGGAGAGCTGTCAGGAGGCATTAGATGGAGTTCAGTTGCTCCAAGTAAGGAGTACTGAAGACAGGCCTGGGGAGGAGTGAATGGTGCTTTCGTTCACATTGCATACTCTTCCCCAGGCCTTCCTCTCAGTGCCTGGTTACTATCCAGTGGATGAGAGGTGCTCGGTTCTGACAATCCCTTTCTGGGAACACTTCTTGGTATGACCACACCCACTGGTAACATTCCCTAAAATAGTCACTGATATGTAGGAGCTTATATCGGGGGAGGAGCCCCACCACACCCACTTCCTGTTACAGTTCTACAATCCTGTTCTTCTGTCCATCATTGAGGTATTATAGTCTTTTAGTTAAGGTGGTTAGTACTTACAATGTCAGAGGTTCTGCATGACCTCAGAGGATTTGGGGAGGGTTTCTCCATGACCTCAGAGGATTTGGGGAGGGTTTCTCCATGACCTCAGAGGATTTGGGGAGGGTTTCTCCATGACCTCAGAGGATTTCTCAGTACTTTTTGTGGCTTTGACGTTCTCCTAATGTTGTACTATATGTGCCCAAACCACTTACCTCCCTGTGAGGAAGATGTGTCCTGAGAAGTCACAGTATCCTTCAGATTCTGACTGGGAGAACAATTGGACCAATGGTACACCACCAGGGTCACCATGGTCACCAGGGTCACCATGGTCACCAGGGTCACCATGGTCACCATGGTGACTGATCTTTCCTATTTGATGGCGAGATTACCTTTGTACCTTTGCAGACGACAAGGACAGCTTTGTCAAATACCGAGAGGACTTATGTGATTTAGGGGTTAGTTATTAAGGCACACACACATGCACATGCACACATATGTACTAAACGAAAGGCACTTTGTCATGAAACAGGACTCTCTTCAACAAGTGATGCACACAGAATATCTGCAGTATCTTACTGGTCAAATGAACACCTTGTTGACTGGCTCCTCCGTACAATGGCAGGTACGAGTGTTGTGTGTGTGTGTGTGTGTGAGAGCAATGAATCAATATGCTTACTATAACACCAAGTGCCCATAAGGGGTTCCCCCAGCACCATATATCAGGGGTTCCCATAGCACCATATATCAGGGGTTCCCACAGCACCATATATCAGGGGTTCCCATAGCACCATATATCAGGGGTTCCCACAGCACCATATATCAGGGGTTCCCACAGCACCATATATCAGGGGTTCCCACAACACCATGCTGTACCTCAGCACATTATAGTGTTGTGGGTTATGCCTTAAGCCTTCAGAGGCTTCAACTTCCCAAAACATGTGATAATTGTATCTTACCAAGAACCAAGGGGAGGGGGGAGGGGGGAGGGGGGAAGATCACCAGTATCATGCAATTAGTAAAACAATTTAATGATATGATATAGGTACATAAACACAAGGAAGAGGTGTAAGGGGGGTAAAGGGTGTAAGGGGGGTAAAGGGTTGTTATCATGCCCTCCCCTGTGTAATGTCCCCTTGTCCCTCCCTGTGTAATGTCCCCTGGTCCCTCCCTGTGTAATGTCCTCTGGTATCCCTCCCTGTGTAATGTCCCCTGGTCCCTCCCTTTATAGGCTTTGAGGTCAGTGGTGCTGATAGGCAGCTGGTCTGTCCACTATTGCTGGCACATACCATCTAGTTATTGTGTTTGTACTTCTTAAAGTTAAAGCTATTAATACCTTTAATGTGTGTGCATTGAGAGATATGAATGTGGTAATACTTAATAATGGTTAATAATGGTTAATACTTCAGTTTGAGTGCATTCATGGGCTTTATGTAGTAGGCAGCATACTGTGGGTGTGGCTGTGGGTGTGGCTGTGTAATATGCTATGCTCTTTCCCTTTGCAGCCAGTGGAGGCCATTCTCTTCTTGCTCCAAGGTGTGGCTACCTCCCAGCAGAGCTCACACCTCTTCCAGAGTGTACTTGCTCTCTTCCCCAGGATGCCACCTCACCCCCTGCTGATCAGGACGGCTCTGTCCTTTTTAGGTATATCCCCAACCACCTCCACCCCCTCCTCACCCCCCTACTCCCTACCTCCACACCCCCACCTCCACCCCCTCCTCACCCCCTACTCCCTACCTCCACACCCCCACCTCCACCCCCTCCTCACCCCCCTACTCCCTACCTCCACACCCCCACCTCCACCCCCTCCTCACCCCCCTACTCCCCACCTCCACACCCCCACCTCCACACCCCCACCTCCACTTCCTCCTCACCCCCTACTCCCTACCTCCACACCCCACCTCCACCCCCTCCTCACCCCCCTACTCCCCACCTCCACACCCCCACCTCCACCCCCTCCTCACCCCCCTACTCCCCACCTCCACACCCCACCTCCACCCCCTCCTCACCCCCCTACTCCCCACCTCCACACCCCCACCTCCACCCCCTCCTCACCCCCTACTCCCCACCTCCACACCCTCACCTCCACCCCCTCCTCACCCCCCTACTCCCTACCTCCACACCCCCACCTCCACCCCCTCCTCACCCCCTACTCCCCACCTCCACACCCCCACCTCCACCCCCTCCTCACCCCCCTACTCCCCACCTCCACACCCCCACCTCCACCCCCTCCTCACCCCCCTACTCCCCACCTCCACACCCCCACCTCCACCCCCTCCTCACCCCCCTACTCCCCACCTCCACACCCCCACCTCCACCCCACCCAAGAGTATGATTTAAGGAATGTCACACAATTCCTTAATTGTGATGGAATATTTTGAATATTTGGTCAGATTCCTTCAAAGGTGTGCATTATTAGAAATCTATTCGCTACACTCTAATAATGATGTTGTCAGCTCTTATATGGCGGTGTGGTTGGGGGTACATTGGTATGTCTCCACATGTAATCATCAGTAAAGAAGGTCCTGCCCCCCTGCCCCCCTGTGCTGCCCCCCTGCCCCCCTGTGCTGCTCCCCTGCTCCCACTGTCTGGCAGATGGCCCTGCTCAGCTATCCGTTCAATTTACCAACAACTCACCCCCCCCCCCCCCCTTAAGTTGGGTTTAGCCCGATCTTACTAAGGTCACATGCTATATTGAATCCGTTGGAGTGTTCGGGGTGTGTGAACACTCAAGGCAGCCCTTCAGGACATGTTAATTGTGAAATTTACATGCAGTGACCTTCCATAAACTGTGACAGTATGCGTGTGCTCTCCCTGCATTATGCCTGTTAATCATATGCACCATACATGCACACACACCCACACACACACACATGCACACACACATGCACACACACACACATGCACACACACACACCACACACACACACACACACACACACACACACACACACACACACACACACACACACACACACACACACAGGTTGTCTCTCGTCTTGGTTTAAGGAGCATATGGACCTACTGCAGGCTGTCCTCCCCACCATACTGCAAGGTCTCACTCAGCCAGAGCTGGCCCCCAGTGCAGCTCTGGCCTTCAGAGATGTGTGTGGAGAGTGTGCAGAGAAGCTGGTCCCTTATATGATGCAGCTCATCCCTGCTTGTGAGGTGGGTGGGTCATGTAGGGGTGTGGCATGTGGAAGGCATAGGTCAGTGACCAGACCTACATGTAACATACTAAGGCATGTCATGTGACCAAACATACTAAGGCATGTCATGTGACCAGACCTAACATACTAAGACATGTCATGTGACAACTAAGACATGTCATGTGACCAGACCTGTATCTAATTTTTACAATGAGTGCAATTGATTTATTGCTATTTAATTTTGCATCCTGCATGGCAAAGGGGTGGGAGAGGGAGGGGCAAAGGGGTGGGAGAGGGAGGGGCAAAGGGGTGGGAGAGGGAGGGGCAAAGGGGTGGGAGAGGGAGGGGCAAAGGGGTGGGAGAGGGAGGGGCAAAGGGGTGGGAGAGGGAGGGGCAAAGGGGTGGGAGAGGGAGGGGCAAAGGGGTGGGAGAGGGAGGGGCAAAGGGGTGGGAGAGGGAGGGGCAAAGGGGTGGGAGAGGGAGGGGCAAAGGGGTGGGAGAGGGAGGGGCAAAGTGGTGGCAGAGGGAGGGGCAAGGTGGTTGGGGATGGATGTTTCCATAACCCCATTCTGCTAACCCTTTCAATCTTGTCTCCATTCCAACAGTCCAGTCTTTCTAATCCGAGGCTGGAGGCCCGTGACTGTGTCCGCATGGTGGCAGCCATTGGCAATGTTCTCTCAACCATGCCCATCAAGGAGCTGTCTGGCCCCCTCGAGGTGTTGGTGGGGTCAAGGGTCAGGAGCCTTGACCAGCTAGCACACCAGGACCCTTCAGATGTCTCCAAACCAATGGTGGAGAAGGAACTCCTCATTCTAAGTGCCTTCTGTCATCATATATATCCAACCTTGCTGAATGGAGAACAGCATCCTGTGAGTGTGTGATGGTGGGATGTGGGATGGTGTGGAGAACAGCATCCTGTGAGTGTGTGATGGTGGGATGTGGGATGGTGTGGAGAACAGCATCCTGTGAGTGTGTGATGGTGGGATGTGGGATGGTGTGGAGAACAGCATCCTGTGAGTGTGTGATGGTGGGATGTGGGATGATGTGGAGAACAGCATCCTGTGAGTGTGTGATGGTGGGATGTGGGACGATGTGGAGAACAGCATCCTGTGAGTGTGTGTGTGTGATGGTTATATCATGTGATGGTGCTACATGGAATTCAAACCACGTATCCAAACACTTAATGTGGGGATGGTTTTCAGGATCTGTGTGTAGTTAATTAACCATTTGGACTTACATTTCTGCACTGTTGTGAATTACTGCTCCCTATCTGTGTACAGGTGTAAGGTGGTAGGGTGTACAGGTGTAAGGTGTATGTGTACAGGTGTAAGGTGTATGTGTGTACAGGTGTAAGGTGTATGTGTGTACAGGTGTAAGGTGTATGTGTGTACAGGTGTAAGGTGTATAGTGTACAGGTGTAAGGTGTATGTGTGTACAGGTATAAGGTGTATGTGTACAGGTATAAGGTGTATGTGTGTACAGGTGTAAGGTGTATGTGTGTACAGGTGTAAGGTGTATGTGTACAGGTATAAGGTGTATGTGTGTACAGGTGTAAGGTGTATGTGTGTACAGGTGTAAGGTGTATGTGTGTACAGGTGTAAGGTGTATGTGTGTACAGGTGTAAGGTGTATGTGTACAGGTATAAGGTGTATGTGTGTACAGGTGTAAGGTGTATGTGTGTACAGGTGTAAGGTGTATGTGTGTACAGGTGTAAGGTGTATGTGTGTAAGTATGTCCAGGGGAGTTGAAACATACGTGGTTTGTGATGCGTCTTGATGTGTTCATCATGGTATAGCTACATCTTTATGTGGGTGAATGTAGGTGTGTGTAAAAGATGATGTAATGGTGGGTGTGGTTTTTGCCTTGCATGCACTTGCTATTGGTCCCATTCCCACGCCCCCAACAGGTGGTTATTCTGTTGGCTCAAGTATGGCCCTCCCTTCAAGCCCTGATCAGCAAGTGGTGTGTTGATCAAGACATTGTAGAGGTAGCGGGAGTGGAGATGATGAATGGTCCTTCCATGTTGGTGTGCTCCAATTAGGGTGTTTGTACATGCTGGAGTAGGGCTGTTCGTACAGTGCAAGAGCAGTACGCACCACTGCTGGAGGGGACAGTCGACCTCATCATACAGTGCTTTGCAGCTGTGCACAACCCCAGCCTTCTGGACTGTGCTTCCAATGTTAGCCGCCCCCACCCTCTCATCATCCCTCATCATCATCATCATCACACCCTCATCATCACACCCTCATCATCATCACACACCCACACATCATCATCATCACACCCTCATCATCACACCCTCATCATCATCACACACCCACACATCATCATCATCACACCATACCCTCATCACACCCACACATCATCATCATCACATTCATGTCCGCTCTATTACCATATCATAATCCTCACTTGTATATCTCTGTGCATCTCTGTATACTGTCTACTTTTGTGATCCTGCTGTTTGCAGCTGTTAGAAGTATTCCACAAGCAACCATCATGTTTGCCTCTGTTGGATGTGATGTTGAAAGGACTACATTTCCAAGCGTTATCTTACCTTCAGTCAGGTATGTGGTGTGGTAGGCGTGTGGAGTGTGTGACGTTAGTCCCTCTGCCTTCTACCTAGTACCTGAGCTCCTTCAAGCTTACCTTCAGCTGATGTGTGCTGTAAGTAGGGGGTGTTGGTGGATGTTGAAAAGGGGAGGGGCACCACTTGAATGAAGTGCCCTAGGTTTCAAATTTAATGACCATCATTCATGGGGCATGTGAGCTCAAACAACACAGGAAACGCCTCGCACTACACGACACACACCCTACACAGGGACACGCCTTCCCACCTTGCTATGAATACATTATGACATGTTGATGTGCACATAGGAATGTCCTCCAATCAGAAGTAGATTAACTTTAATATCTGTCATTAATGAGCTATTTGTCTTAATCAGAACATGGTAGGTTGTTTGTGCATGTGTGTGTGATGTGTGTGTGCTTGTGGTGAGTGTGTGCATGTTGTGTGTGTGCATGTGGTGTGTGTGTGTGTGCATGTGTGTGTGATGTGTGTGTGCTTGTGGTGAGTGTGTGCATGTTGTGTGTGTGCATGTGGTGTGTGTGTGTGCATGTGTGTGTGATGTGTGTGTGCTTGTGGTGAGTGTGCATGTAGTGTGTGTGCATGTGGTGTGTGTGTGTGTGTGTGTGTGTGTGGCTATTTCAGTTCACTTCCCATTAGGTACTGAAATACTCTCCGTCGTTGGTGCTCAATATGGTAGGATCGTTAGCCAGTCTGTTTCAAATAGGTTGGTGGTGTGCATTGTGTGTGGGGAGTGGGAGGGGGCAGGTATATGAACCCATTGGTTGTTAAAAGCAGGCCTTTCACTCAAACCACATACACACACATACACACAATGTACACATGCACACACACATACAATACCTTAGGCTGTGTGGCACTTAAAGCTTCAGAGCAGCCTACTGTGAAGGCAGCTACAGTACTGTTCTGTCAGCTGATATCGCTGGTGGACACATTGGAGAGTGTGCAAGAGCTCTTAGTGGACCAAGGCTGCCTACTGGTGCAGTGTGTCCTTGGGGCCATAGGTGGTGCTGCCCCTCGCTCATACCTGTCCTCCTTTGTGGACATCCTCCACTCCATGAACACACACTGCATATCTTTGTTCTCACAATGGCTGGAGGTTTGTGTGTGTGTGTGTGTGTGTGTGTGTGTGTGTGTGTGTGTGTGTGTGTGTGTGTGTGTGTGTGTGTTGTGTTGTGTTGTGTTAGACGTTGACCATCTCTTGATGTCCATTCCTATCATAATTTGTTATCTGCAGAGGTATGGAGGTATGTGTTTGGGGTTGATTGCTGGGGTGGCCAGTTGAACAGTAGGAAGTGAAGAGTGTCCATGTTGCAGAACTTTGTGCTTCCCTCTCATCAGGACTTACTGGCTCGGGATGGCTTTCCCTCAACAAACCTCTCCCTTGTGGAAAAACAGAACTTCAAGACAACTGTTCTCAGGTCTGACCACACCCACTGCCCCACCCCCTCCCCTCACAGATTTATGACCACCCAGGTCTAGAGGGAACAGACAGCAACTGAGCAACAAAGTCTCAGAGTTCTCTCTGATGTGTCGAGGGTTTCACGGCACCTTGTATGCTGCACAGACCACATAGAGCAAACACCACTACACAGTTTGTATCATACTGTTTTTTAATAAATCATCTGATTCCTTGACCAACTATGCAAGATTAAATGGCTTCAGTTTATTATGTACATGCAATAGTTGCTAAGCAACAGCTCTACTATACTAAGCCAGTCCAGCAAGCATCTTCTTCAGTTCAGCTATAGCTTTGCCTGGATTGAGGCCCTGAGTGAGATATATGTAAAGTTAACCACAGAATTTCAAGAAAGACCAACTCTACCTTAACCACACCCCTTAACCTTAAACCCTTGGACTAACCTTAGGACAAGACTTGGTACAGTTCATTATTGTGTGACAACGGAAGACGGAGAATGGATCACTCAACTTGTTCAGCCGCTCAGCTTTCATCTCATCCTAATTAATGCATCAAAAACTAATACACACATCTCAGCTAGTCGCCACTCTTATCCCTCACTGCTGACCTCCCCTCACTCACTCCCCCTCCTAACCTCCTCACTCCCTCCCCTCCTAACCTCCCCCTCACTCCCTCCTAACCTCCCCCTCACTCCCTCCTAACCTCCCCCTCACTCACTCCCTCTTTGTATAACTGAGAGCCTTCACACCACATGGACACCTTGGCAATTAGGATTTATTGGTTGCTAAGGTAACCAAAAAAGGATTTAGAAACCATGTCCCTCACAACTCTACTGTTTCCAAGGTTATTCTACTGTTTCCAAGGTTATTGTCTTCAAGGCATCTTCTCTACTGCTTTCCAAATTACGCAGTTATGCTTCACTTCTTGTGCTGTCTTAACCACACCCACTTAGCAACCAAAACTCCTCCCCAGTCCTTCCTATAAAACATACCCCACTGCCAATGACCCATTGGCCAGTCCTTTCCCCTCCCCCAGCTATACAGCCAATGATCCATTGGTACATTTGGCCCACCCCCCCAGCATACCCTGCTGTCACTGATCCATCTGTAGGCTTGCATGAGTACAGCTGGTCCTAAGTACTTCTCTGGGTGCCACCAGTAGGCGGGGCATGAGGTGCTACAGCAAGCACACAGAATGCACTCGTACAACCCATCCTGTTGTGTGTGTGTGGTGTGTGTGTGTGTGTGTGTGTGTGTGTGGACACAAATGAGGCTACAGTAAAATTCTAGGAGAGTAAAAAACAGAACAGGAATTAGAAGAGGTGAGAGGTGGTATCATTAGGTGGGTACCATTAGAGGTGGTATAATTAGAGGTGAGGTGGGTATCATTAGAGGTGAGGTGGGTATCATTAGTGAGGTGGGTATCATTAGAGGTGAGGTGGGTACTATTAGAGGTGAGGTGGGTACCATTAGAGGTGAGGTGGGTGAGGTGGTATCATTAGAGGTGAGGTGGGTACCATTAGAGGTGAGGTGGGTATCATTAGAGGTGAGGTGGGTACCATTAGAGGTGAGGTGGGTACCATGGTACCATTAAAGGTGAGGTGGGTACAATTAGAGGTGAGGTGGGTACCATTAGAGGTGAGGTGGGTACCATTAGAGGTGAGGTGGGTATAATTCAACACGTTGCAAAGGATGACCTACAAGTTTCTTCCGATCCTCAACTGACTGGTAGTACTCCTTTTTGCCAGCCTGGGACTCATCCTTGCGCTGTAGGTATGGCTCAATAGACTTGTACTGTCTATAAAAGTTTGACATGTCCTGGGTTAGCATTATTTAGGATAAGATAACTGCAGGTTGTCATAGCGATGTTACTTACAGGCACTAGGTCCTTGACAATGTACATATGAGGGAGGGGGTAGATCTTGGTAACACTTTTCTTGGTATCGATGTGGCTGGTGGGATTATGATCAGTTTTACTAAAGACTACAATGGTTGGCTCACTTAATGCATGCCAGTGTGTTCTGGCCGTTGATGTTCATTGCACATGAACCACATATCCCTGCAATGAGGGGAAGGGGTGGCTTCATACAGGTAAAAGGAGCAGTCTCTTACCTTCTCGGCAAGAGCGACGGAAGGTGAGGGTTGGGTCTATCTCGTTCTTTATCTTGATAAGGGCGTCAGTACCATGGGGCCACACTGGTTAAGGTCCACCTTATACTCCTGCATGTGAGGCTTGTCTCCTGCCTTCTCTGGATTCTGGAGGATACACAAAGTGTGGATACACTTGTGCAGAAAAAAGAACTACATTGGACTACTAACCCATCGGTAGATGAGGAACTTTTTGTAGTTAGGTTTCACGTCAGGTTTGGCGCTATTTTCAGCCGCAGGAGCCGCTGTCGCATGCAGGCGCGTCAGAATGCAAGCCTATAGTAGAGAAAAATACATGCACCGACACCACCTCGACCACTTGCACTTTGACCTTACGGCCAGTGTCACTCCCCCTTCCCCCAACTCCCTTTGGTTATCGCTAACTTTGAGCAGTCAGCATACCTGTACACTAGAACACTGTGGCAGTAACAGGCGGACGTGAAAAGCTCTGCTGAGCATATCTGCTACTCGAGGCGAAACGATATCTCACGAAACACAACAAGAAAAATTTTTTCCGGTTTCCGATAAATTCTAGCGAATATATACAAGTACAACGATATACATTTATTATTATTTATAGTCACATTCCTGGCATTCATAGCCAGTAACTCATCCCCCACTTAGAATCACTTAGTGGGGTTCCTTGCATGAACTCATACGCAGTAGAGGACCGTATAGTATAGTTTGCGGAGCGCACGTAGCTACACCTGCATTCGGCGGACTCCTTGGCGTAGTGGAACGTTATTGATGTCAAGATGTCAAACATATTTCGAGTGAACTGGAAGAAGACTAAAAAGGGTGATAAGCGAAAGAGTGCCGGGTTCGAGGACCAGAGCAAGAGCTCTCGACCGCCGCCACTGCCCACACAGACATCCTTATCAGTAAGTCCAAACTCCCCACCCGCGGGTCTGTCGTGTCAACACTTTGGACGAGGCGTAGTGCACACACACACATTGACACAGCGATTTATGCACAGGAGGAGGATGAGAGAATGAGAGGGAGGTAGGGATGTATTTATACATTGCTATCGGGGGGGTGGGGGGGGGGGGGGGGGGGCGGTATCGTTAGTGTTAGTGTCAGAGGATGGTATCTGGTTGGACTTATACTTTTTGAGGGGGGGGGAGAGAGACAGAAGCGTATGGCGTACACACGGGGGATGGATGAGTGGATGGACACCAGATACCTGTACAGACCACACATGCCTGCACCACCATCACGGTGTAAGGTCTCTCATGTTACTATTTTGGCATGTTTGTTTGCACTCAAGCAGGCAGGACTGAGGAAGGCCCCCAATGAGTCCCCTGTCCACGTAGCCTGCACGCCCCCCAGCCCCCTCGTAACCAGCAAGGCCCAGGCCAAACGTGAAGGCCCCGCCTACCCGCAAGTTACCACCCCCTCACCCGTCACCAAGGTGACTGTGTACGAGGACCTGAGGCAGGATATTGTCAACACATCTGCTGACGCACAGAAGTTTGTGTGTGCTGTCAGCAAGCTGAAGGAGGCCATGGAAGATAGTGGAGCAGTTTTGCCTAACCAGAGTCCATCAGGTGTGAATGAGGGGGAAGTGAGGGAGGGAAAGGGAAGAGGGTGGTGAGAGAGAGAGGAGGAGAAGGAGAATGAGAGAGGAGGAGGGGAGGAGGAGGAGGAAAGATAGGAAGAAGAATGCTGGAAGTGGAAGGTGTTAAATGGCATTCATGGTTTGGGGGGGTGTGGGTTTAAGGCATTGTTTAGATGTGTGTATCCATTGCCATGTGCAGTGACATGTCTAAGCAGTGGAAAGGAGTGTGACTGTGGGAGGGGGAAGGGTGAGGGGAAGAGCATGGGAGGGGGAGGGGGAGGAGCATGGGGAGGGGGAGGAGCATGGGGAGGGGGAGGAGCATGGGGAGGAGAGGAGTATGGGGAGGGGGAGGAGCATGGGGAGGAGAGGAGTATGGGGAGGGTGAGGGAGGAGTATGGGGAGGGTGAGGAGAGGAGCATGGGGACGGTGGAGTGTGATACTTATGTGTAATGACGTGTTTACATGCACGTGTGGTATTCAGCCTGGTTGTCACATTCTAATATCTCTTGTTTGTTCCTCCCTTCCTCACCCCTCCCCACACTCACCCCCCCCCCCCCTCCTCTCCTTGACAGATGATGTCAATCCATCCTTAGATGTTATGGACAGAATCAGAAACATAATTGAAACGGTCAATGAATGTCTGCTTGCGCACCCCGGTATGCAGTCAACAGAGATATTGAATGCCATCAAAATACTTGAGGACGATTTGAAGGGTAAGAATTTGGTGTATTATTATTAACCTAAGTTAATAAGTAAGGGGTGGGGAGGAGGGTAGGGTGGAGGGTGGGTGGAAGTGTGGGGAGGAGGGGTAGGTGGAGGGTGGAGGGGTAGAGAGGAGAGTAATTGTAACGTGATATTTCTTGTGCACACCTTTAACAGTGTGCAACCATCGGAGCTATTCAACTTGCCAAAGTTGCAATGCGGCCATTGAAGGGTTGATAGACTCGTTCACAAGCAGCATCACAGCATACATGACAGGGGACAGTCTGAGCGATGAACCAGTGGGCGGTGCACAGACCAGGATGGTTCAGGTATCGTCATCCAGTAACTTAATGAAAGGATTTTCAAAGGTGAGACCTTTGACCTTTGTTAGAGTTAACCCTTCTCATCCCAGCCCAGGTAGTGTTCCTACTGCTGTTACCTTGGTTACCTTCTTTTGCAGTCACATGAAAACCTCCAGGCTGCATCCAGATTTGGCAGCATTATGGACCTAGCTGCCACAGCTGCCACAGCTGATCCTGGTAAGTTATTAATATGGTGGCTTCTTGTGACATCACATTACCTCTACCTACACAGTTGTGGACGAGATTGATAGCGGCCTTGCTAAGATAGAGGAGATGTAGCAGTGGCAGCTGCGGTGTGTGTGTGTGTGTGCGTGTGTGTGTGTGTGTGTGTGTGTGTGTGTGTGTGTGTGTGTGTGTGTCTATGGGCATGTGTGTGGGTGTGGCTAGTATGGTTGAATACCACTTACGGAGGTGTGGTTGTTACCAATGGTTACCAGTATAGGGTGTGGTACCAGTGTCACGGTATGCACACATCATAACCACAATCATGTGTACATGGTATGTGATAGATGTCCTATACTTCTCAACAGTGATTTCATTATAACACAACTGATGTGTAACCCCCTCCTCCCCCTTCCCTTGTGTCCTCCTCCCCTTCCCTTGTGTCCTCCTCCCCCTCCCCTCCTCCCCTTCCCCTCCTCCCCTTCCCCTCCTCCCCTTCCCCTCCTCCCCTTCCAGTTTTTATATGAGTGTCCTGATTAATAATATCTCCCACTATAGGGAAGAGAGGGGAGGAGGGATGAGAGGAGAGGAGAGGAGAGGAGGAGGAGAGGGGAGGGAAGAGAGGGGAGGAGGGATGAGGAGAGGGGAGGAGGGATGAGGAGAGGGGAGGAGGAGAGGTGGGATAATTTAGCTTGATCTCTGCAGTATGTCAAGGCTAAGCTCCGGTATCACCAGGAGGTCATGAATTACTTCAGCAAGAGGGCTCAACTGGGTAAGTGGAGAGGGAGAGGGGGGGGAGGAGGGGGGGAGGAGGGGGGGGAGGGGGGAGGAGGGGGGGAGGCATCAATCAAGAACTGCCGCTTTGCTGTTGATAGTGGGTTTGTGTGGGGTGTGGCTAAGGTTTGCTGATGCAGTTGTTCAGGAAGTACTGAGGTCCTTATAAGGCACCTGACCAAGGGTGCTAACATCCTTATAAGGCACCTGACCAAGTGTGCTAACATCCTTATAAGGCACCTGACCGAGGGAGCTAACATCCTTACAAGGCACCTGACCGAGGGAGCTAACATCCTTATAAGGCACCTGAGCTCTTTTCCCCTTCAACTGATTACTAACTACATTAGCTTACATGTCTCATTTAATGTACACCTACCCCCACACACCCCTCACACACCACACCCCTCACACACCACACCCCTCCTCACACACCACACCCCTCACACCACACTCCTCACACACCACACATAGAGCTAAAACATCACCAAAAGATGGAACAGCTGTACAAGTCAACAGAGGCGGCCTTACAGGAGATCAAGACACAGGAACCTTACATCCCTCTGGTTGATGTCCTAAGCTGTTCCATGGATGTAGTAAGTGGAACCTTGGGGTTACTAGGGGGAGGTCAGGGGACCTTGGGGTTACTAGGGGGAGGTCAGGGGACCTTGGGGTTACCAGAGGGAGGTCAGGGGACCTTGGGGTTACTAGGGGGATGTCAGGGGACCTTGGGGTTACTAGGGGGATGTCAGGGAACCTTGGGGTTACTAGGGGGATGTCAGGGGACCTTGGGGTTACTAGGGGGATGTCAGGGAACCTTTGGGTTACTAGGGGGTTGTCAGGGGACCTTTGGGTTACTAGCGTTCCTTTACCTTTTTTTTTAATCTTCATTTTAGGATCGTAAGATTGCTGCAAGTTTTAGCCTAACCTACAACACACAGACATCGGCCAAGTTGATAGAGGTGTGTACCAATTGTGCTGTCTAAAGAAAGTAATGAGACTGTCTCCCTCACCCCTCTCCTTCACACCCGCCCTAACCTTCCCCCTGCCCCTCCCTCACCCCTCTCCTTCATACCCTCCCTAACCCTTCCCCCTGCCCCTCCCTCACCCCCTCTCCTTCACACCCTCCCTAACCCTTCCCCCTGCCCCTCCCTCACCCTCAATGCAGCCACTAGAGAAGAAGAATGAAGAATGTGACAAAACGCGCAAGGACTACCATCAAAGATGGCAGAAGGAGATCAAGAAACTGGTACACTACCTGTACACTACCTGTACACTACCTGTACACTACCTGTACACTACCTGTACACTACCTGTACACTACCTGTACACTACCTGTACACTACCTGTACACCACCTGTACACCACCTGTACACCACCTGTACACTACCTGTACACTACCTGTACACTACCTGTACACTACCTGTACACTACCTGTACACCACCTGTACACCACCTGTACACCACCTGTACACCACCTGTACACTACCTGTACACTACCTGTACACTACCTGTACACTACCTGTACACTACCTGTACACTACCTCTGTACTCTACCTGTACACTACCTGTACACTACCTGTACACTACCTCTGTACACTATCTGTTCACTACCTCTGTACACGATTGGACTAATTTTATTTTGGTTGCACTAATTTTTGGTTGTAGTAATGGCTACTGATTTTCGGCTACTGATTTTCATACACCCTCCCTCACACCCCACCCTCACACCCCACCATCACACCCCACTGTCACACCCTCCCCTCACACCCTCCCTCACATCCCACCATCACACCCTCCCCTCATACCCCACCATCACACACCCCTCATACCCCATCATCACACACCCCACCATCACACCCTCCCCTCATACCCCGCCATCACACCTCACCATCATACCCCACCATCACACACCCCTCACACCCCACCATCACACCCTCCCCTCACAGAATGAAGCCAAGGCTGCTCTGAAAACAGCTCATACCAAATATCGCATGTTAGGCAGCGACCTGCACAAAGTAAGGAGTATGGCATGGGGAGGAGGATGGCAGGGGGAGGAGGAGGCTTCAATGTTATATGATATAGATATACTAAGGATATACCAAGGATATACTAAGGATATACTAAGGATATACTAAGGAACATGTGTCACAGGTAAACTAGATTCAATCAAGATGGACACTAATGTATATCATGTATCATAAGTATACTAAGGTATATCATAAGTATACTAAGGTATATCATAAGTATACTAAGGTATGTCATAAGGTATGTCATAACTAATGGTGTACTAATAACTTAGGTAAGGAATCTACTTGGAGCTGACCCTTTCGGCAAGCAAGCAGATAAAAGGAAGAAGGAGATATGTGAATTGGAATTAAAGGTCTCTCCCTTCCCCCTCCCCTCCCTTCCCCCTCCCTTCCCTTCCCCCTCCCCTCCCTTCCCCCTCCCCTCCCTTCCCCCTCCCCTCCCTTCCCCCTCCCCTCCCTTCCCCCTCCCCTCCCTTCCCCCTCCCCTTCCCTTCCCCCTCCCCTCCCTTCCCCCTCCCCTCCCTTCCCCCTCCCCCTCCCCTCCCTTCCCCCTCCCCTCCCTTCCCCCTCCCCTTCCCTTCCCCCTCCCCTCCTTTCCCCCTCCCCTCCCTTCCCCCTCCCCTCCCTTCCCCTCCCCTCCCTTCCCCCTCCCCTCCCCTCCCCCTCCCCTCCCTTCCCCCTCCCCCTCCCCTCCCTTCCCCCTCCCCTCCCTTCCCCTCCCCTCCCTTCCCCCTCCCTTCCCCCTCCCCTCCCTTCCCCCTCCCCTTCCCTTCCCCCTCCCCTCCCTTCCCCCTCCCCTCCCTTCCCCCTCCCCCTCCCCTCCCTTCCCCCTCCCTCCCCTCCCCCTCCCCTTCCCTTCCCCCTCCCCTCCCCTCCCTTCCCCCTCCCCTCCCTTCCCCCTCCCCTCCCCCTCCCCTCCCCTCCCTTCCCCCTCCCCTCCCCTCCCCCTCCCCTCCCTTCCCCCTCCCCTCCCCTCCCTTCCCCCTCCCCTCCCCTCCCTTCCCCCTCCCCTCCCTTCCCCTCCCCTCCCTTCCCCCTCCCTTCCCCTCCCTTCCCCCTCCCCTCCCTTCCCCCTCCCTTCCCCCTCCCCTCCCTTCCCCCTCCCCTCCCTTCCCCCTCCCCTCCCTTCCCCCTCCCCTCCCTTCCCCCTCCCTTCCCCCTCCCTTCCCCCTCCCTTCCCCCTCCCCTCCCTCTGTCCCCTCCTCCCTCTGTCCCCTACTCTCCTCTCCTCTTCTCCCTTCCTTCCATGACTTATTTTTGTTTGCTATCTTACAAGGTTTGGAGTAGGGGGACATTTAGAGGCAAATATGGCTGTCTCCTTCACCTTGTTTCCTTTCTCCTCCTCCCTCCCCTCTCTCCTCCCTCCCCTCCCTCTCCTCTCCCCTCCTCCCTCCCTTTCTTCTGTCCCCACAGTGGGGGGAAGCAGAGGCATCATACAAACAAGCTGTGGCCCACTGCAATGACTGTCAGTACCAGGTTCATGTGACAGCACAGGTTAGTCATGTGACATCATGTGACAGCACAGGTTAGCCATGTGACATCATGTGACAGTGCATGTAGCTGCACTTGATTAGTCATGTGACTATATCTAGGCTGTGTGAGGCAGTCACGTGACCTCCACGTTACATCACATAACCTCCATCCTTTGTTGTATGTAGAAATCTATCTTGTTTGGGTACAGGAGAATGGTGATTGACATGGATACAATGCTCAAGAGTGTAAGTGGGAGTGGCCTAAGGGAATGGGGAGGAGAAGGTTGGATGGGGAGGAGAGGAGTTGGATGGGGAGGAGAGGGTTGGATGGGGAGGAGAGGGTTGGATGGGGAGGAGAGGGTTGGATGGAGAGGAGAGGAGTTGGATGGGGAGAGAGGAGTTGGATGGGGAGGAGAGGAGTTGGATGGGGAGGAGAGGAGTTGGATGGGGAGGAGAGGAGTTGGATGGGGAGGAGAGGAGTTGGATGGGGAGGAGAGGAGTTGGATGGGGAGGAGAGGGTTGGATGGGGAGGAGAGGGTTGGATGGAGAGGAGAGGAGTTGGATGGGGAGGAGAGGAGTTGGATGGGAGGAGAGGGTTGGATGGGGAGGAGAGGAGTTGGATGGGGAGGAGAGGAGTTGGATGGGGAGGAGAGGAGTTGGATGGAGAGGAGGGGAGTTGGATGGGGAAGCAGGGGGGGCCATGTTATGATAAGTTGGCATGCATTACCTCTTGGTCTCCAGGGACTCAACCATTACTGCTCCCTGCAAGAGAACATGTTCAGGTCAATGCCTGAATCAGTGAGTGAAGGGTGTGGCTTTTATGCAAGAGGTTAAGTCATTAACTGAAGGGTGTGGCTTTTATGCAAGAGGTTAAGTCATTAACTGAAGGGTGTGGCTTTTATGCAAGAGGTTAAGTCATTAACTGAAGGGTGTGGCTTTTATGCAAGAGGTTAAGTCATTAACTGAAGGGTGTGGCTTTTATGCAAGAGGTTAAGTCATTAACTGAAGGGTGTGGCTTTTATGCAAGAGGTTAAGTCATTAACTGAAGGGTGTGGCTTTTATGCAAGAGGTTAAGTCATTAACTGAAGGGTGTGGCTTTTATGCAAGAGGTTAAGTCATTAACTGAAGGGTGGGGCTTTTATGCAAGTGGTTAAGTCATTTAATTGCACCAGTTGGCTCATTGCAAAGACAAGATGCAGGAATATGAAATAGGAAAAGACTTTGTCAATTATATTGGCAAGTGCAAACAGAACTCGAAGGAACCTGAAGACTTCCATTTTGAGGAGTATGACCCCAATTCAGAGTGAGTGTGTGTGAGGAGTGTGGTGGGGGTATGTGATGGAGGAGTATGGTGGGGGTCTGTGATGGAGGAGTATGGTGGGGGTCTGTGATGGAGGAGTGTGTTGGGGGTCTGTGATGGGGGAGTGTGGTAAGGGAGTGTGGTGGGGGAGTGTGAAATATTGAGCCCTCCCCATCACATGATGTACCCCACCTCCCCATCACATGATGTACCCCACCTCCCCATCACATGATGTACCCCACCTCCCCATCACATGATGTACCCCACCTCCCCATCACATGATGTACCCCACCTCCCCATCACAATGCCAATTTGGTTAAGTTCATTGTGCATGCTGTGACACACACACGCACACACACACACACACACACACACACACACACACACACACACACACACACACACCACATTGAGCAATTACAATGCTTGGAGTGGAGGACCAGGTGTACATATTTGGAGGGGCACACTCATGGGAAATCTTTCTTGAAGAGGAAAACCCTTCTTGTGATAAAACCTCCGAGCAAAAAATAAGCCACTCCAACACCGACTACACACACACACACACACACACACACACACACACATACACACACACACATACACACACACACACATACACACACACACATACACACACACACACACACACACACAACTTTTCATATAGCACATGCACAACGCTTACTCTAATGTGCACACCTCCATACATGGTAGCATCACGTGCTTGACAGCCAGAGACATGTGTGTGACGTGAGCAAGGACTAGAGAGAGCAGGTCATGTTATTGCAAGGAGATATGTTCTCATCCCATCTCCCTGCAGGACAATAGAGACAGCTGCTGCTGAGACGAGCAGTTTGACTACCTCCACATCTCTGCACTCCAACCTACTTGGTATGTTAACCCCTTGATGGTCAACCACATGTTAACACCTTGGTGATTAAAAATGTTAACCCTTGATGACTACAATTTTAACCCCTTTATGTTAACCCTTGATGACTACTAATGTTAACCCTTTATGTTAACCCTTGATGTTAACCCCTTTATGACTACTAATGTTAACCCTTGATGACTACTAATAATTTTAACCCTTTGATGACTACCCTTGATGACTATAGCACCTGCAGATGACCTTACCTCAATTCGGGAGAAGCCCACCAGCCCCATTCATGCTCCACCTCAGGCCTGGGACAGAGCTGTCTTCTCAAGAGATGAGATTGTCACCCTGACGGCATCACCATTAAGTGACAGAAGGAGGCAGAGGCCAAGATCAGTGGCATTCATACAGGAGTCTTCTGCGTCAGACCCCAGGGGAAGTCCTTCGAGAAGAAGTAAGGGATGTTTGGTCTGGGGACTAGGATAGTGTATACCATACATGTGTATTGGTATGCCATATATGGTCATTGTATGGTTCTCCTCTTATATGGCCAGGTAGTGACCAGTTTGAGCCTCTGGAAAAGGACCAGTTTGAAGAACCTCGCTCAAGGTGTGCCAGCACACACACATTCAAGAGGTTAAGGACACCTGCCAAGTGCCGGCAGTGTGACACATATGTGTACTTCAATGGATACGAGTGTGAAGTGGTAAGTGATACATGGGAGGGTGGGGAGGATGGGTGTGATATGGGAGGGTAGGAGTGATATGGGAGGGTGGGTGTGATATGGGAGGGTGGGTGTGATTTGGGAGGATGGGTGTGATATGGGAGGTGGGAGTGATATGGGAGGGTGGGTGTGATATGGGAGGGTGGGTGTGATATGGGAGGGTAGGTGTGATATGGGAGGGTGGGTATGATATGGGAGGGTGGGTGTGATTTGGGAGGATGGATGTGATATGGGTGGGTGGGTGTGATTTGGGAGGGTGGGTGTGATATGGGAGGGTGGGTGTGATATGGGAGGGTGGGTGTGATATGGATGGGTGGGTGTGGTATGGGTGGGTGGGTGTGATATGGGAGGGTGGGTGTGATTTGGGAGGGAGGGTGTGATATGGGAGGGTGGGTGTGATATGGGAGGGTGGATGTGATACATGGAGGGTGTGATGTGGGAGGGTGGGTGTGGTAGGAACTTGGGATGCTCTGTAACAACTGCTACTAAAGTTTGCATGCATAAAAGTTATCATTAGGTACTGTTATGTATCGCTACTGTTTGAGTACAGTTATGTTTGGGTACAGTTATGTATAGCTAATGTTATTATAAAGTTGGATCATGTGTTGCATCTGATCTGTGGTTAGGCTTACATCTGTGGTTAGGCTTACACCTGTGGTTAGGCTTACCTCTGTGGTTAGGCTTACACCTGTGGTTAGGCTTACACCTGTGGTTAGGCTTACCTCTGTGGTTAGGCTTACACCTGTGGTTAGGCTTACACCTGTGGTTAGGCTTACACCTGTGGTTAGGCTTACCTCTGTGGTTAGGCTTACACCTGTGGTTAGGCTTACACCTGTGGTTAGGCTTACATCTGTGGTTAGGCTTACCTCTGTGGTTAGGCTTACACCTGTAGTTAGGCTTACCTCTGTGGTTAGGCTTACATCTGTGGTTAGGCTTACACATGTGGTTAGGCTTACCTCTGTGGTTAGGCTTACACCTGTGGTTAGGCTTACACCTGTGGTTAGGCTTACACCTGTGGTTAGGCTTACATCTGTGGTTAGGCTTACACCTGTGGTTAGGCTTACATCTGTGGTTAAGCTTACATCTGTGGTTAGGCTTACCTCTGTGGTTAGGCTTACATCTGTGGTTAGGCTTACCTCTGTGGTTAGGCTTACCTCTGTGGTTAGGCTTACACCTGTGGTTAGGCTTACACCTGTGGTTAGGCTTACATCTGTGGTTAGGCTTACACCTGTGGTTAGGCTTACCTCTGTGGTTAGGCTTACATCTGTGGTTAAGCTTACATCTGTGGTTAGGCTTACCTCTGTGGTTAGGCTTACCTCTGTGGTTAAGCTTACACCTGTGGTTAGGCTTACACCTGTGGTTAGGCTTACATCTGTGGTTAGGCTTACACCTGTGGTTAGGCTTACACCTGTGGTTAGGCTTACCTCTGTGGTTAGGCTTACACCTGTGGTTAGGCTTACACCTGTGGTTAGGCTTACATCTGTGGTTAGGCTTACCTCTGTGGTTAGGCTTACACCTGTGGTTAGGCTTACATCTGTGGTTAGGCTTACATCTGTGGTTAGGCTTACATCTGTGGTTAGGCTTACCTCTGTGGTTAGGCTTACCTCTGTGGTTAGGCTTACATCTGTGGTTAGGCTTACACCTGTGGTTAGGCTTACATCTGTGGTTAGGCTTACCTCTGTGGTTAGGCTTACATCTGTGGTTAGGCTTACCTCTGTGGTTAGGCTTACACCTGTGGTTAGGCTTACCTCTGTGGTTAGGCTTACACCTGTGGTTAGGCTTACATCTGTGGTTAGGCTTACCTCTGTGGTTAGGCTTACATCTGTGGTTAGGCTTACATCTGTGGTTAGGCTTACATCTGTGGTTAGGCTTACCTCTGTGGTTAGGCTTACATCTGTGGTTAGGCTTACCTCTGTGGTTAGGCTTACACCTGTGGTTAGGCTTACATCTGTGGTTAGGCTTACCTCTGTGGTTAGGCTTACACCTGTGGTTAGGCTTACACCTGTGGTTAGGCTTACATCTGTGGTTAGGCTTACCTCTGTGGTTAGGCTTACATCTGTGGTTAGGCTTACATCTGTGGTTAGGCTTACATCTGTGGTTAGGCTTACCTCTGTGGTTAGGCTTACACCTGTGGTTAGGCTTACACCTGTGGTTAGGCTTACACCTGTGGTTAGGCTTACCTCTGTGGTTAGGCTTACATCTGTGGTTAGGCTTACATCTGTGGTTAGGCTTACATCTGTGGTTAGGCTTACATCTGTGATTAGGCTTACCTCTGTGGTTAGGCTTACACCTGTGGTTAGGCTTACACCTGTGGTTAGGCTTACCTCTGTGGTTAGGCTTACACCTGTGGTTAGGCTTACACCTGTGGTTAGGCTTACACCTGTGGTTAGGCTTACACCTGTGGTTAGGCTTACCTCTGTGGTTAGGCTTACATCTGTGGTTAGGCTTACACCTGTGGTTAGGCTTACACCTGTGGTTAGGCTTACCTCTGTGGTTAGGCTTACACCTGTGGTTAGGCTTACACCTGTGGTTAGGCTTACACCTGTGGTTAGGCTTACACCTGTGGTTAGGCTTACATCTGTGGTTAGGCTTACCTCTGTGGTTAGGCTTACCTCTGTGGTTAGGCTTACACCTGTGGTTAGGCTTACACCTGTGGTTAGGCTTACATCTGTGGTTAGGCTTACACCTGTGGTTAGGCTTACCTCTGTGGTTAGGCTTACATCTGTGGTTAAGCTTACATCTGTGGTTAGGCTTACCTCTGTGGTTAGGCTTACCTCTGTGGTTAGGCTTACACCTGTGGTTAGGCTTACACCTGTGGTTAGGCTTACCTCTGTGGTTAGGCTTACCTCTGTGGTTAGGCTTACACCTGTGGTTAGGCTTACATCTGTGGTTAGGCTTACCTCTGTGGTTAGGCTTACACCTGTGGTTAGGCTTACATCTGTGGTTAGGCTTACATCTGTGGTTAGGCTTACCTCTGTGGTTAGGCTTACCTCTGTGGTTAGGCTTACCTCTGTGGTTAGGCTTACACCTGTGGTTAGGCTTACACCTGTGGTTAGGCTTACCTCTGTGGTTAGGCTTACACCTGTGGTTAGGCTTACACCTGTGGTTAGGCTTACATCTGTGGTTAGGCTTACCTCTGTGGTTAGGCTTACACCTGTGGTTAGGCTTACCTCTGTGGTTAGGCTTACATCTATTCAATTTCTAGACTGCTGTGAGGAATGCTGGTGGGGGGGAGGGGGGGGTGTTGGGGTTTGAGGAATTGTTAAATTGATGGATTACCAAGTGCATAACACTCTGTTATTGCACACCATTCTGATTGCAGTGTGGTCTGGCCTGTCATAACCTTTGCCTGGAAAGCTTAATCATCAACTGTGGTAGCAAGGTTAGTCACACCCACACACACACACACACACACACACACTTACACACACACACACACACACACACACACACACTTAGCCTGTTTATAACAGGATATCATTTTGGTCAACAGAAGTTGCAGAAAAAGATTCCCATATTTGGTGTGGACCTGCAAGAGTACCTTAAGGCAATCAAAAGAGAAATTCCAATTGTGGTGACAAAGTGTATAAATGAATTAGATGAAAGAGGTACATACATACATACATGCATACATACATACATACATACATACATACATACATACATACATACATACATACATACATACATACATACATACATACATACATACATACATACATACATACATACATACATACATACGTACGTACATACACTCACTGCATTTATCCTCTGCCCCTCCCCCACTTCCCACACATACAACACATACCTATCACACCTTGTAAGGGTTACGTGTTCAAGGTGTGTATCGCATATCAAGTGCTAAGTCTAAACTGGAAAAACTCTGTCAGCTATTTGAGTCTGGTTCTGACAGAGTTGACCTATCTGATGTAGCGCCACACCTTGTTGGTTCATGTCTCAAGTACTATTTCAGACAGGTTAGATACAATTGTTGTTGGCCATTGGTAAATTTACTCTTTTCTTGCAGTTACCTGAGCCCATTTTAACCTTTGACCTTTACCACGAGTTCATTGCCTTTGCTAAAGTACGTTAATATTGCTCCCTTCCCTCCCTCCCCTCCCTTCCCTCCTTCCCTTCCCACCCTTCCCTTCCCTTCCTTCCCTTCCCTCCCCTCCCCTCCCCTCCCTCCCTCCCTCACTTCCCTCCCTCCCTCACTTCCCTCCCCTCAAATACCTTCTATCCTCTCAGGAGGCCTCCCCTTACCTTCCCTGTGACTTCACCAAAGTGTCGTCAGCTGAGAAGGAAGGCATAGCTAGGGAACTGCTGCATAGGCTCAGGTCACTGATGCTTCGTCTCCCCACACCCAACTACTGTTCTGTTATGAGGCTTCTCTACCATCTCAACAGGTATCCCTCTGATGGTAACCATTTGCACACACACAACTTACTCCATTGCTTGTAACAGAGTTGGTGATCCTGAGAACTCAAAAGTCAACTGTATGCCCCCAAGCAACTTGGGCATTGTGTTTGGGCCAAACCTACTACGTCAAAGGTACACTACATCACCACCATCACATCATCACACCACCATCACATCACCATACCACCATCACATCACCATACCACCATCACATAACCATACCACCATCACATCACCATACCACCATCACATCACCACCATCACATAACCACACCACCATCACATCACCATACCACCATCACATCACCATACCGCCATCACATCACCACACCACCATCACATCACCACACCACCATCACATCACCACCACATCACCACACTACCATCACATCATCACCATCAACTATCACATATTCACACTGTCACCTTCCTCTGTAGGGATATGGTTGCCTCATTGGCTCTGTTGGCAGACATGACCATACAAGCAAAGGCTATCGAAATCCTTATCTATCACATCCACGATGTACGGAGGGGTGTGGCTAGAAGGAATAGTTAAATCATTGGACGCTGGGATAATATGTACCCTCCTTCCTCCCACCCTGTGTTAGGTGTGTACCCTAACAGAGGACAAGCTGAAGGAGATGGAAAAAGAGGCCAGTGCTAGCATAGAAACTGAGGTGGGTGGGCCACTGGGGGCGTGTTCTGTGGAGGAGGTGTGGCCTGTAGTGGGTGTAATTATGACACTCTGTCTTGCAGATGTCGGTAGATGTGGAAGACGTCGTAAGTCCAAGTGACCCAGGATTACGTAAGTGGCCCACAATGTCCCCTCCCTATCTCAATCCCCTCCCCGTTCCCCTCCCCCTCCCTGCTCCCTTCCCCTCCCCCACCTCACCGCCCTCCCCTCCCCTCTCCTCCCCTCCCCTCCCCTCCCCTCCCCTCCCCTCTCCTCCCCTCCCCTCTCCTCCCCTCCCCTCTCCTCCCCTCCCCTCCCCTCCCCTCTCCTCCCCTCCCTCCCCTACTCTCCTAATAGATATGGGGTTAGGTGATGGTTCTGTTCTGGAGAATCACGCTAACACATCCTCTGAGAGGTGAGCTCACACAGCCAGTGAATGGGTGGGGGCATAAGCCACCTTGCCTGTCCCCATCAGAAGGAAACAGTCAGTGAACAAAACTGAAGATGTCACGTCAGGTCTTCAAAAGGTTTGTGTCTAACCTTTTGGTCAATTTAATCATTGCTAATCTCACCTCCTCCCCAGACATCTCCTCCTCCCCAGACCTTCCCTCTAGAAAGCCAGTCCTTCCCATTCAATTACGGCCCCACCTCCAATGACCACACCTCCAATGACCATGCCATGCAGGCAAGACGATCATACAACTCCATTGCACCTACGTCCCTCACACCTCTCTTTGAGGGACAGCTGGAAAATGAATTTGAAGACAGATATGACCAAGATCAAGAAGGTTCTTGGTACGATGAGGAGTCAGAAGGAGTGGAACCAAGGCGAGGCTACCACAGCATGCCAGCATCAGCAACATTACCCCCGGGGGGTTCTCTCTCTGGGTACTCTACTTCAGACAGCCTGAATGAATACGACACATACGAAGCACGCGGTCTGTTCAATAGCATAAGGAGATCTGGGGACACCCTCCCCTCCTCTGGTTTCCGTAGATACAATGGAATGTTACCAGGGCGACGACACCTCAGCTGTAGTGTAGGTGCTCTGGACAAAGTCCTTGAACCTCTGGAACCATCTGTGAGTAGGCAGTTTGGGACAGAGATGGGGGAAATGCTACAGAATAAGATGAAACCAGGAGATGGGGGAGGAGGAGTGAGATTATCCTCCAGTAATGATGATGATGAAGATGATTGTGTAGATGATGATGGTGATGATGGTGGTGATGGTGATGATGGTGATGGTGATGATGGTGACAACACCAAGGTCACCTCAGTCAGTCTGGTTGCACCCTGTGACCCTGCAGATAGCATACCCAGCTCCCCCGCCAGCTTCTCTGTACACAGCAGTGAAGAGAGCACGCCTGTTCACCTGGAGCACACCACCGTTGCTAGGAGACGCTCGTATGAGATGACATCCGAAGTTGCTCCGACTGGTCTGGGATGGAGACATAGACCCCTCTCTAGTGAAACCTATGGCTTCAGGTCTGACAAGGAGAGGCTAACAGTGTCAGCCACCTCCTCCCCTATGAGCTCCATGAGGAAAGGAAAGGTTTCTTCTTCTAGTGTGGAGTTGGCCTCTGTCTCTCTTGCAGTTAAGAAGGCGTCTGTGCCCACCAAATATATGCGCTACGAACGACCATACTCACAATTGGAGAGTGAAGTTCATCCCGACAGTGGCGTAGATGACCTGGGGACCGGAGACGTGGGGGTTGTCCCAATGTCCGAACCACTGATCAGCAGTGATGACATCACCCCTCTTGATGACATCCCTCTTCCAGACGACTCCGCCTCCAAACCACTCCGCATCCATTCACTGTTCTGTGGACCTGAGCACAACCTTGTGGGGGATTGCCCCTTTTTTGGCAATTCACCTGGTGGTATAGCAGGCTCATCTGGAGTAGGCAGTTCATCTGGTTTGAGTGAATCGCCTTCACCTGGTACAAGCACTGTGAAGAAAGTCATCTCTGAAATAAAACACTCCTCATTTGAAAATGATGATGGACCCAATAGAGATTCTGCTTTGCTATGTCGTGATAGTCAGACTCTAGCAGACCAGAGTTCAGTCCTAGTGGTAACTGAGCCAACAGAGGCAGTCCTAGTGGTAACTGAGCCATCAGAGGCAACCCTAGTGGTAACTGAGCCAACAGAGGCAGCTCTAGTGGTAACTGAGCCAACAGAGGCAGCGCTAGTGGTAACTGAGCCAACAGAGGCAGCCCTAGTGGTAACTGAGCCAACAGAGGCAACCCTAGTGGTAACTGAGCCAACAGAGGCAGTCCTAGTGGTACCTGAGCCAACAGAGGCAGCCCTAGTGGTACCTGAGCCAACAGAGGGTGGTACCATACCTGCTACAGCCCAGGACGTGACCAGAGCTGGGGACATACTCATCTCATCTGACACACTGTCAGATGGCTTCAGTGTACCATGGAGCCTACCATTAGAAGGTCTCACAGTGTCACATAAACCATTGGAGGCCATTACCAAACCTTTCAAACAACCAATGGAAGGTCTTAACACATCTTCAGAACAGTCAGTGGATGTTCCATCGTTGGATCAGCCAATTGAGGATGTTGTCAAACCACACCCCCCCACACAAGCCATTGACAGGAGCCATGCAGGGGGACTTGGTAACCAGGAGGGGCCTGAAAACCCACCCCCCACAGGGGGACCCAACACAATGTGTGTGCAGGTTGGGGTAATGGTTGCAATGACAGATGGTCCCCTGCCCAAGATGCCCCCAGCGATCACCAATGATTTCCCCCCGGCCAATCAGGATGATGCCGCAGTGACCCCCCTAACCTATGCTCAAGGGAAGGTGTATGGTCTGGGCACCAGCAGCACGGCCGCAAACATCAGACAAGTGGAACACAACAGCGTTTTAACTACGGAAATGGACGTGCACGTAACCATGGAAACTAACAATGCAGAATGGCAGTCGTTACCCATGGTACCACAAACAGTAACTCCTCTGCCCCTCCCCCCCTTCCCTCTAGCAATAGATGCCACTCAACCTAGCCGTGATTCCACAACACAATCTCTGCCCATTAGGATCAGAACACTGAGGGTCACACCCTCACCCTCCCCACACCTCACCTCTGATTACACGCCTGAGGACAAGCGTGACATGCAGTGTTCCCGCGCACGCATGGTAAGTCCTGAGGAGATCAGGCAACAGGAGGACCCCACTCATATCAGAAGGTCGCACACACACGAGTCGTTCGTGGACACCCAGCCCAACAAGAAAATAACGGTCCTATCTGTCAAGCAATCGTTGGGAAGCAAGCGCAGTGACTCACCTCAGTCCCCCACCATTGTGGTAACCATTGACAACAGACGTAAGACAGGGGAGGACAAAGAGAAAGACAAACCAAGCCCCAGAACACGACGCAAGAACAGAACCCCACTTTTTGTGTGACATGTGTGGTGTGTGTGTGTGTGGTTTGTTATGTAGATAACATGTATGACTGTGTACTGTTCTTTCAATCTTACGAAGCTTCTTTCATAAAAACATCAATGTATAACATTTCATGAATTTTTTTTATATTTTAATATAGGAAATTGTATTATTGAACTTGTATTATGTCTTAAATGTTCAATGTCACTGGTCTAGTGGGGTATCAATGTCATGGGTTAGTGGGGGGTGCAAACGTTAAGTAATTAATACATTGTACACCACATACACACAACACACACAAGCACATATACGTCAGAGGGAGAACTCAGACGCACCATACACAAATTCAGACTTGAGACCAACACTTTCTCTGACATTGATGCTCCCCGCTGCCCACATGTCTGGCACAAACAGAAGGTCGCCTGGATACTGCACACACTCCAGAACATCTCTGCTATGACTGTGGTGGTCCTTCCACCAATTCCAAATGAGTTGTTTTGAATACAAGGCCTTTGTTGGTGGAAGTAGGAACAAACGTCTCTGGCCGTATATGAGGAGATTCCAGGAGTTTTTGTGGGGGTGTATGTTCTCACCTGAAAGGCTGGGCCCTATGTAGAAGTAAGTGTACGTGGGGAGGATGTGGGTGTGGTTTGGGTTGAGAACAGAAGGGAGCTCAAAGTGTGCCAATAAAGGGGAATCCCCTGGGAGCCGCTCGAACACATAGTCGGGCGCTGGTACGTTTTCAGCTCCACCCTCCACATTCCTATGTTCCTCGTGCATCTCCTTCATGGCTGCCATGAAGTTCTTGAGGGTGGTGCGTCCCTCCCTGCTATCCTCCCTTCCCTCCCAGTGCGAGGTGTGGAGTCTGTGCAGCTGCACAAACCCATACTCTCCCTCCATCTTAACCCTCTGCCAGCGTTGATATAGTTCCTTCATTGAGTGGCTGTTGCTGGCGTTACGTACCAGCACGGGTCTCCCCAAAGACAAGTAGTTGAAGATGAAGTCTGTGATGTTGGGTGTGGCCATGACATCAATGTCGCATCGTTCATTGGTCAGAGCGCTCGGAAGGCCACTCCCACTACCCAACCAACCTCCCTGCAAGGTGAGACGTACGGGTGGGGCATATGATGGGTGGGAGGGACAGCTGTCAGGCACCTTGCTCCCCAATGCACGGGCCATTCCATCAATGGACCAGCGATGGAGACAGGCCACACCCAGCGCCGTCCTGTTGAAGTAGTCCTGGTCCCCAGGCCGTACTCCACCTCTGAGCAGTGCTGGGACCACCTGGTGTGTGCCCCTCATGGCAGCCACGTGCAGGGAGGTGTGGCCCACTGTCGTGCGGGTTTGGGGATCGGCGCCAAGCCCCAACAGGATGTTGACGAGTTTGCTGTCTCCAAGGGCAACGGCGTGGAGCAATGGCGTCCAACCAAACCTGTTCTCAGAGTACGCAGCCGCCCCCTCGTCGGCAAGGTTACCAATCAGCTTCTGAAAAGTGAGGCACTTAATGTATATGGCAGCCACTTGGGTCAGTCTGATAGAGGCCTGGAAGTCAATGACGTCACCGTCTACGAGGGCGCAGTGGTAGGCCAACTCCTCCCACACGGGCCGCCCGAAGTGGAGGAGGTTCTTGGCCATGAGGATGATGTGGGAGTCCGCCCCCGCCATTAGCAGGCGCAGGGAATGGGCCGCCACCACCTCGTACGCCTCCATCTGCCCGCCATAACCCTCCGACATGTACTGAAGCTCGGTGTACGTTCGAAGGTACTTGATACCCGTAGCGAGGTCGCCCAAGCCGAAAGCGAAAGACGAATACGCTTGCAGCAACTCGCGACAGTTTTCGGGACCCTTCAGTCCGATAATGACCCTGTACACGTAGCCGGCCTTCACCAGGGATACGTCCTGGAGGTAGGAGTGGAGCAGTACCTCCAAGGTGAGCACCACGTCGTGCCCTGCGCCCTGCAGGAAAGTAGGCCATTGGTCGCTGGACTGCTGCAGTATGCCCACCAGTAGCTGGTCCCACGAAGGCGCGCTCAGGACAAACCCCAAGTACGTTTCTAGGCACCTAATGGCCTCCGCATGGTAACCAAGAGTGGACAACAGTGTCCCACCAGTTTTTAACAATTCAATATTCTTCCCCATAGGATCAATCGCCTCGTCTAGAAACGCCATGGCTTCGTCCACACGTCCCATCTGCATCAGTCCGACGGCTAGCTTCCACCTGGGCAGGGGGTTGTTTGGTTCCTGCACAGCGCACGTGGCCAGCAGGTCGAGAGACTTCTCCCACTCAGCGTTGGGGACCGGGTATCTGTCGAAAATAGCCTGCGCACGGTCTATCAGTACCGCACAGCCAACACCGCTATCCACAACGGTTCCACCTTCCTGCTCAGACTTCCTTTCCGCCTCTGTGCTGTGTCGAGGTCCGGTATAGTCTGGAATAACCAAGAACATGCCCGCCAGAAGGGCAGCAACAGCGAAGACTGCCGTGACGAGCGTCCGCCATTTTGTTTGCCTCGACTCGCTGATGTCGTCTGTCTGCGACGCAGGCACCACGCCTGTCGTCGGCCTTCGGGCGCTTGGCTTGTGTTTACGTTTCATATATATTGATTTGCACAACACACACACGCCCACTAGTGACACATAATTAATTTTATTAATATCATTTATATCATGCATGGCTGAATTACTAAACTATGTACTGATATAACCAGAGATAATATACAGATTTTCTCTGGTATAACACACGATAAAAGATATATGTGGCAGCGAAAAGGGACCTAGCGCATATTTTTTCAAGTTTTCAAATTATTTCATATTCTAAGAGATACTTGTGTCCCCTACAACTTATTCTGGAAATTAGTCTGTCCATCATGGAGTTACAGTGGCCTGAATTAATAATTATATGTACATTTTAATTGCACACGACACCTTTGATGCTCCCTTTTAACAACCCATTATTATTAAATGCACGAGCGTGACGTCATTACAATTGTTCTATTGTAGAGCTCTATCGTGTGCCACCATTCATAGATATTACTCTAATATCATGAAGATAGTCTTTATTACAGCTGTTATCCTTGCTTTGCATTCCAGTTCATCTCACGCAGTGGATTTCTACTCGTTAACAGCTCATGATGCATTCGGTAACGTGGTACCCCTGGAACAACACCGAGGAAAGGTATCGGTGACGGGGGGTGGGGGGTGTATGGACTTCATGTGCGCTCATGCATAATCGTACACCTTTTTCAGGTATCTTTAGTCGTGAATGTTGCCTCTCAGTGTGGATACACTGACACCAATTACAGAGGACTTGTTCAGCTGCAGCGCAAGTTCGGTGCGCACGGCTTCACCGTGATGGCCTTCCCGTGCAACCAGTTTGGCAGTCAGGAACCGGGCACAATGAGGGAGATACTGCAGTTTGCGGAAGATTACGGAGTTAAATTCCCTATCTTTAGCAAAGTAGACATCACGGGAGAGCACGCTAGCCCAGTGTACGAATATCTTATAGGGTCAAGCGGAAACATTCCTAAATGGAACTTCTGCAAGTACTTGGTAGATAAAGGTGGTCACGTGAGGCAGTTCTTCACACAGAACGAGTCGTTTGAATACATTACACATTCAATTGCTAACTTGATGCTGGAAAATAAAGAATTATAACTAGTCATTAAAATGTACCCACACACTGCACACAAGGCCACTGACAGATGTTTGTTCAGTTCTGGCTGGTCATTAATTTAACATTGTCTGATCCAACCAAAGGATCCAGACTTATATCGAGCTTTTCCTCCCCGTCCACAGAAGATGGAGTGTAGGAAATGTTCGTAACAGATGGTTTGCTGGTACAGCATGTCAGTAGTCTCCATTTGCCAGTAGTAGTTCCATCAACACTATCGATTCTAAAGGTGGCAGTGATTGGGGGGGTTACATTGATATAAGTACTCTATTTAGTGCTCACTTTGATCTCTTCTTTGAGAGGACCAATATGGACACTAAGATGGCTATCACCACAGCTACCAGTACCACCAACACAACCACTGGGGGCACTACCTGAGACACTAATACACTCTCACCACCAACACTTGTAGGCACCACCACATCTGTAGCTATTGGGGGGGGGGGGGGGGGGGACCAGGGGGATGACATAACCCAAAGAATTGAGGGAACAAAGACAGTGTTACTTACTTGGTACTACAAGGACAGAGTTAAAGAGAGGAAGGAAGTGTAAGATGAAAAAAAGGTAAATGAAAGAGACACAGGTCCTAATACACTTACTTATTGGGACTAAAGGTAGGTCATTGAGGAACAACGGGTGTGCGTGGTGTATGTGTACATGTATGTGGTTTGTGTGTGTGTGTGTGTGTGTGTGTGTGTGGTGTGTGTGTATGTGTGTGTGTGTGTGTGTGTGTGTGTGTGTGTGTGTGTGTGTGTGTGTGTGTGTGTGTGTGTGTGTGTGGAGGAACATGAGAGCAGTCATTAGTGCCAACACAGCCAACGTTATGGTACTGACTGAAGGGAGCTACTCCTGATGAGAAGGCCCAGGCACTGGGGGTGGTCCGTCCAAAGGTGTTTGGATTGGATGAGGTCTGGACAGCTGCCTGCACACGTATCTAAGGGGGCTCCAATAAGAAATGGTTAACTGCCATGCCCACGGTGCCACCATCCCATCACCTCATAGTTATTTGCATCCAGCAGGTTCTGAATGACAATGTAGTTGTATGAGCTGGACACAAACACAGTGTTGGACGTCCCCTGCGAGCCATCTCTGTACTCTACATAGTAACGCACCACCTGACCAACTGGGGGCGTGGTTACCAAGGGCTGCCAGTAGGCAATAATGGTTGTGTTGTCTTTAGTACGAGAGACGTTAAAGACTTTTACAGTGTCATTGGGGACTGGGTAACAAAAGGGACACGTCTGTCACTACATATGGCACTCCATTTGATGCTCACCTGTGCCAAACGTTGTTACTGTTGCATTGTACAATGGAGCTACAATGCTCCCAGTGGATGAAGCCACACCCACCTGCACAGTGTACTCGGAGCCAGGCTGTAGCTGGGAGATGGTTAACTGACCAGTGAAGGGAGTGGTTATACCAAGGGCGGGGTCAGTGCTGGCCACTGGTGCCACCCCTGAAGAGATGCCACACAGTGGGGAGGAAGAGTTACACCAGGTGATACTGTATCTGAGCAGGGATTGGTCGGTGTTGGGATTGGGGGGAGGGGCCCAGTACACCTTCATGTCTGTTTGAGAGGACGGAGATGCAAAGACAGAGTCCACTGGACCTGGGACACCATCTGAAAGGGTTAAGGAAGCATGTAATAGGACTGAAAGAAGAGATTCTAATAGTAGCCCACCTGTAGCCAGGACCAGGAGCTGTGCTATGCCATTATTGGAGGAGGAGGGGACCATGGCTCTACATTGGTAGTACCCAGAGGTGTCATAGGTGGTGAAGTCATTCACACTTAGCAAGCTGGACATGGAGGACAGAGGGACACCATTTCTGAACCAGGTCCAGGAGACAGACGAGGTGGAGGTGGAGCAGTTGATGGTGAAGATGGAACCAAGAGATAAGTACACAGGGCTGTTTGCAGTCATCCCATTGAACGTGAGAGATATGGGAGTTATGGTGGTACCTGAAAGAGAGAAGGGGTTAAACTAAAACCAGAGCTGTTCCCTCCCCCCCATACCCTGTGAAGTGGTTACTATGATGGCTGTGGACTTGACTGCCCCCAGAGGATTAGCAGCTACGCAGTCATAACGACCAGCCTGGATACTGGGTAGTGATAGGCTGAACTGTGAGGTGGAGGTACTAAGGGGAACAGAGGTGGTACTGAGGACCACATCATCCCTCTGTATGCTGACAGAGGTACTGTTACTGTAGGAACATGTCAGCATAGCAGGTGAGCCCACTGAAAGGGAAGTGGGTGTGGTACTTATGGATACGGTGGGCGTGGTTGAGGCTAAAAGGGTGGAAGTATCAGACATCATCAAGTGAACTCCTCAGGTCCCAAATGTACCTTGGGTGTCACTGACACAGATGAAAGGAAGAGCGTTTGCACACGAGGTGACAACGAACAGACCCTGTTGTTGGATGGCCACACACTGCCCGCTACTGCCGCTGGAGGTGCCATTGAAGTTACCCGTGTTGCCCACAATGGCGGAGGAAGGCGTGAGACCTCCCGCGGTGTAGCTATACCGGGTCCAGTAGGAGACAGAGGGCGTGCCCTGGACCTGGAGGTACAGCCTCAGGTTAGTGTACTGTAGCTGGTCTTGTACGTCCACCAGAGCGTCAGGGCCGCACGCGGTGGATGCGGCTGTAGCACTGGCCGTTTGGTTGTTGGCCACGTAGAGACAGCGCGTGGAGCCGTTCGGTCTGTAGTTAGGCGGGCACGTCAGGCTAGTGGCTATCGTGAAACGCGAGTTTTTAAAGATAGTAAAAAACCGGTCAGTGAGCTTTTTAGAACTAGTTACCTTCTTTCCAGATTGAGAGAACCGCTATAATTATCAACGCTTGAGATCTCATTCTCTACATATACATGTATGTAATGATTCACCAGTTAAAAAATTTGTTTGCCGTCGTCAAATATTACGTATTTACGGCATGCGACCATTTTCTATACAATAAAATTCGAAACTCGCAAAACACAAACAAACCAAAAGACATTGAGCAACTTAGTCGACTCGATCAGGATGTACCCTGGGAGCCATTAATGTCCACCCTCCACCATCACTGTCCTCTAGAGCTATGATGCCCGTGCACATCATTGTTGCCTGTCTCCGGTTGATTAAACATACCTGCGTTTTTTGTTGGAAAAACAAAAGTGTATTAATAGCCGGCAAATCCACCGTGGTTTGATGGTGTAGGCCAAATTGGGTATTTGATCAGATTCAAGTATGCATTGTCGTGACGTGATTGGCCTGGTATTTTGCTAACCCGACACAAAACATTATGTTTGCCTCGCTATCCGCCATCTGTCTAGCGTCGCTATGGTCCGTGGGTAAGTACCTGTAAGCAACGAAGCGAGTATGTATGCGTGTGGGTGTGGGTGTGGGTGTGTTCATCCGAGACCTTACGTCCGGTCTCCCTTACCCCACAGTGACCGGCCTGACGTGCCCGCCTAACTACAGACCGAACGGCTCCACGCGCTGTCTCTACGTGGTCAACAACCAAACGGCCAGTGCCACAGCCGCATCCACCGCGTGCGGCCCTGACGCTCTGGTGGACGTACAAGACCAGCTACAGTACACTAACCTGAGGCTGTACCTCCAGGTCCAGGGCACGCCCTCTGTCTCCTACTGGACCCGGTATAGCTACACCGCGGGAGGTCTCACGCCTTCCTCCGCCATTGTGGGCAACCCGGGTAACTTCAATGGCACCTCCAGCGGTAGTAGCGGGCAGTGTGTGGCCATCCAACAACAAGGTCTGTTCGTTGTCACCTCGTGTGCAAACGCTCTTCCTTTCATCTGTGTCAGTGACACCCAAGGTACATTTGAGACCTGAGGAGTTCACTTGATGATGTCTGATACTTACACCCTTTTAGCCTCAACCACGCCCACCGTGTCCATAGGTCCCATGTCCACTACCCTTTCAGTGGGCTCACCTGCTAACCTGACATGTTCCTACAGTAACAGTACCTCTGTCAGCATACAGAGGGATGATGTGGTCCTCAGTACCACCTCTGTTCCCCTTAGTACCTCCACCTCACAGTTCAGCCTATCACTACCCAGTATCCAGGCTGGTCGCTATGACTGCGTAGCTGCTAATCCTCTGGGGGCAGTCAAGTCCACAGCCATAGTAGTAGCTACTTCACAGGGTATGGGGGGAGGGAACAGCTGCTCTTGTTTTAGTTTAACCCTTTCTCTCTTTCAGGTACCACCATAAATCCGATCTCTCTCACGTTCAATGGGACGACTGCAAACAGCCCTGTGTACTTACCTCTTGGTTCCATCTTCACCATCGACTGCTCCACCTCCACCTCGTCTGTCTCCTGGACCTGGTTCAGAAATGGTGTCCCTCTGTCCTCCATGTCCAGCTTGCTAAGTGTGAATGACTTCACCACCTATGACACCTCTGGGTACTACCAATGTAGAGCCATGGTCCCCTCCTCCTCCAGTAATGGCATAGCACAGTTCCTGGTCCTGGCTAAAGGTGGGCTACTATTAGAATCTCTTCTCTCAGTCCTATTACATGCTTTCTTCTCCCTTTCAGATGGTGTCCCAGGTCCAGTGGACTCTGTTTTTGCATCTCCGTCCTCTCAAACAGACATGAAGGTGTACTGGGCCCCTCCCCCCAATCCCAACACCGACCAATCCCTGCTCAGATACAGTATCACCTGGTGTAACTCCTCCTCCCCACTGTGTGGTATCTCTTCAGGGGTGGTACCAGTGGCCAGCACTGACCCCACCCTTGGTATAACCACTCCCTTCACTGGTCAGCTGACCATCTCCCAACTACAGCCTGGCTCGGAGTACACTGTGCAGGTGGGTGTGGCTTCATCCACTGGGAGCATTGTAGCTCCATTGTACAATGCAACAGTAACAACGTTCGGCACAGGTGAGCATCAAATGGAGTGCCGTATGTAGTGACAGACGTGTCCCTTTGTTACCCAGTCCCCAATGACACTGTACAAGTCTTTAACGTCTCTCGTACTAACGACAACACAACCATTATTGCCTACTGGCAGCCCTTGGTAACCACGCCCCCAGTTGGTCAGGTGGTGCGTTACTATGTAGAGTACAGAGATGGCTCGCAGGGGACGTCCAACACTGTGTTTGTGTCCAGCTCATACAACTACATTGTCATTCAGAACCTGCTGGATGCAAATAACTATGAGGTGATGGGATGGTGGCACCGTGGGCATGGCAGTTAACCATTTCTTATTGGAGCCCCCTTAGATACGTGTGCAGGCAGCTGTCCAGACCTCATCCAATCCAAACACCTTTGGACGGACCACCCCCAGTGCCTGGGCCTTCTCATCAGGAGTAGCTCCCTTCAGTCAGTACCATAACGTTGGCTGTGTTGGCACTAATAACTGCTTATGTTCCTCCACACACACACACACCACACACCACACACACATACCACCATTGCTTGATGTGCAGTACCCAGTAGTAAGTATTATTGTGCACTCAATGGAGTATGTAATGAAATGAAGCCTTTCCCACACCTCCCACCATCCACTCACACCTTCCACCCTCACACTGCCCTATCTCCTACACAGTACCACGTAAGTATTAAGATTTATTGTAAACACGTGCAACTGATATGCTTGTGTTACATCACACACACACACACATACACTCACATACACACACACATACACACACGTACACACGCACACACATACATACACACACACGTACACACACATACACACATATACACACACACACACACGTACACACATTTCCACCTCCAGCCACTGGTGGCAATTCTTCTCAAAATGAGGTCCGTGTGTTGTCATGGATACTCCTTCTGTGTGCATCTATCACCATGCTATATTTGTTCTGACAGTGTAGCTAAGGTGGTAAAAAAATGGTTTGTGTTTCTGATGCAATTTACCTTGTACCATTATGGACATTATGACATAGGGCAAGCCAATATGTCTCCTGATAAGGGCCATGTACAGTGGGGGGAGCCTTGGGGAGGACAGTACACAGTGGGGGTAGCCTTGGGAGGACAGTACACAGTGGGTGGAGCCTTGGGGAGGACAGTACACAGTGGGTGGAGTCTTGGGGAGAACAGTACACAGTGGGTGGAGCATTGGGGAGGACAGTACACAGTGGGTGGAGCCTTGGGGAGGACAGCACACAGTGGGGGGAGCCTTGGGGAGGACAGTACACAGTGGGGGGAGCCTTGGGGAGGACAGTACACAGTGGGTGGAGCCTTGGGGAGGACAGTACACAGTGGGTGGAGCCTTGGGGAGGACAGTACACAGTGGGGGGAGCCTTGGGGAGGACAGTACACAGTGGGTGGAGCCTTGGGGAGGACAGTACACAGTGGGGGGAGCCTTGGGGAGGACAGTACACAGTGGGGGGAGCCTTGGGGAGGACAGTACACAGTGAGTGGAGCCTTGGGGAGGACAGTACACAGTGAGGGGAGCCTTGGGGAGGACAGTACACAGTGAGTGGAGCCTTGGGGAGGACAGTACACAGTAAGGGAAGCCTTGGGGAGGACAGTACACAGTGGGTGGAGTCTTGGGGAGGGCAGTACACAGTGGGAGAAAGGCAACATCTTTGGGAAGGGCAAAACCCCCTAAGGTCTGCCCTCCAAAATATCGTAGGACAATATGACAGACAGAAGCAAATGTTATCTATTCAGTTCACTGCAAGACTACATGAAGCCAAATAAGATGGTATTGGCCTTGCAAACTAGCAAAGAGAAGAGGTCGTAATTTTGGTCAGACAAAAAAAAACTGATGAAAGCCATAGGAGCAAAATGGTGTCCTTGGAGGTCACTGATAGTGGTGAATTGTCTAGGCATCAACAAATCATACTCACAATACACTTTAGTCCTTATACATCACCCAAGATGATATAATCCATTAGAAAATTTTTATTCTATTTTTTATTCTATTTGCAGGTTTCTAGGGATAATAGCTGAGTGTGTTATTCTACGTACTGCGTGATTATTACCCAATGCTGAACAGCTATTTCTATAAATTGACTATAATCTCATTAAGCCACTTACACTTTAAAAGCATAAATTATACTAGCGTCCACCTCTATTTTATTCTATTGCATAGAATAAGAGCTACAAATTTTTACCATCTATGTATCCCCGTAATCGCACTGCCTTAGTTCCGCTACGGCTTCCGCTCTTAACATTGGTGTTTGGGATTCTATCTGTAGTGTGATGCTGTATACAATATCTGTGCACTGGATGTCTCAATAAAACGTGGTTTTTCACGATATTCAAATTTGAAGTTTTTTAATTCTATTTTTTATTCTACTTGAGAGTTTCTAGGGTTAGCACACATTGATTGACGGCATGTTGTTAAACACAGGATGGCCCAGTCTTGTCGTGTGGAGCAGAGGGTGACACAGAGGTGGTCACAAGAGCTGGTTATCATCTGGTACATTTACGGCAATTGAGCTGTCAGTGACATCTGTTGTCGTCGTCCTGATGCTAAAAATAGTAGGCAGTGTCTTAGGCCACACCCACCTGTTCTTCCCTTTACAATAACACCAAAGGAAAAGAGCAATCCCGATCACTACCATCACCACCACCACCACCACTGGCACCACCACTGCTGGGGCAATTACATCTGCCCCTGGGGTGATTTCATTTGCTTCAGTTGAAGGTGACTTGACTGGTTAGTAGAAAAGGGGCGGAGCCAAGTGATCACTGGTGCACAAAGTGAACTACTCACCTGTAGGCACTAAGGGGTTAAAAGTAAGGGGTTAAAAAGCACCAGTTAAGGCACGCCCAAAGCTACCAAGCAGCCCTACCAGATGTCGGAGTGCTGACTGGTGTCGTAGTGCTGACTGGTGTCGTCTGTTTCCTCGCCCACTGGCTCCACCCACTGTAGTTATAGGTCTTGGGGTATTCCCGCACCACTACGGCTGCCCTGACCCTCGCCTGCATGTGACGGGACAGGATGAGGAGGAGCAAAGTGTGGGCGGTGCAAGACGAGATGCCCCCCGGGTGTGTGTGTGTGGGGGGAGGGGGGGGGGATGCTGACCTGGTAGACATCAGAGGTACCATCAAGCCGCAAGCTCTTAAATGGTGGGTGTACTACGGCTTCATTGATAGGATCATACATGCCTCCGTATTGCACCTCATAGAAGTAAACAGTGCCCTCAGGGGGTTGGGTGATGAGGGGTGCCCAGGCCACAACTATGTCCATACCCAGCTCATCGTAGTACAGCACCACATCTTGCACAGTGGAGTTTGGAACTGCATGGAGGGTGTGGTGTGAGGGAGGAGGGTGTGGTGTGAGGGAAGAGGGTGTGGTGAGAGAGAGGAGGGTGTGGTGCGAGGGAGAAGGGTGTGGTGTGAGGGAGGAGGGTGTGGTGTGAGGGAGGAGGGTGTGGTGAGAGAGAGGAGGGTGTGGTACGAGGGAGGAGAGTGCGGTGTGAGGGAGGGGGTGAAGGAGTATGTGGGAGAGAAAGATGGAGGGTTGAGGGATGAGGTGGAGCAAAGAAAACGTGTGAAGTTTCAGAGGTTGTGGGTGTGTTCTTACACATGTACAGAGACATTACAACTGACCTAGTCCAAAGGTTGAGGCCATGGTGACCAATAAATTGGAAGTGTCACAGCCAACCTCAGAACAGACGAGGACAGACAAGGAGTAGGCTGTCCCCGCGAGCAGTCCTGGGATGGTGCAGTTTGCAGCTTGGCTACCCAGGAGTGATCCATCGGCTGGGTAAGTGAGGTCCGTTGACCACACCCCATAGAGGACTTGATAACGTAAGAGGGCGGGGTCTGTGTTGGGGTTCAGAGGTGGGTACCAGATAACGAATAGCTCAGACTGGGACCACGCCCCCACAAAGATATACTCCAGAGGTGATGGGACGCTACCTGCTGGGGAGGAGGAGGAAGGTGGTGCCCAGACCGTTACTAAATGGCTCATAAGACATTGAGTTGATTGCACTCCTTTTACAAGGTAAAAGATTCTAATAGTAGCCCACCTGTAGCCAGGACCAGGAGCTGTGCTATGCCATTATTGGAGGAGGAGGGGACCATGGCTCTACATTGGTAGTACCCAGAGGTGTCATAGGTGGTGAAGTCATTCACACTTAGCAAGCTGGACATGGAGGACAGAGGGACACCATTTCTGAACCAGGTCCAGGAGACAGACGAGGTGGAGGTGGAGCAGTTGATGTTGAAGATGGAACCAAGAGGTAAGTACACAGGGCTGTTTGCAGTCGTCCCATTGAACGTGAGAGAGATGGGATTTATGGTGGTACCTGAAGGAGAGAAGGGGTTAAACTAAAACCAGAGCTATTCCCTCCCCCCCATACCCTGTGAAGTAGCTACTACTATGGCTGTGGACTTGACTGCCCCCAGAGGATTAGCAGCTACGCAGTCATAGCGACCAGCCTGGATACTGGGTAGTGATAGGCTGAACTGTGAGGTGGAGGTACTAAGGGGAACAGAGGTGGTACTGAGGACCACATCATCCCTCTGTATGCTGACAGAGGTACTGTTACTGTAGGAACATGTCAGGTTAGCAGGTGAGCCCACTGAAAGGGAAGTGGGCGTGGCACTTATGGACACGGTGGGCGTGGCTAAAGGTGAGAAAATGATCAATGTAAAGATTAAACTCAATGACCTTCCAAAAGTCACCTGTGTAGCTGGTCTGACATAATCTGGACTGAGGTTGGGTACAGTTCTCCATCTTAAACAGCGTCACATTACGAATGGCGGTACACTGGTGCCCCCCTGGTGCTAAACCGGTGCTGTTTATAGTGACGTTGATCCAGTAAGTCGACCCTCTTTGCCCCAGTGTTTCCACGTAGCGCAATGCCGCCGTCAACTGTACCGAATCGACAACCGTTAGCAGCGCACCTCCATCTAATGCGCACCGTGCTTGTGCCCCATCGTAACTATCCGGTTGCTCTCCAAACTTGACGCACGAAGTTGGCGGGAAAGGCCGACTGCCCGAGGGGCACTGAAGGCTCCAGACGTTTGCTATTGGCGTTACAAATGAACGCTGAGCGCCACCGCCATTCACTCACCGATTTGTTGCACAACAATAACATATAAGAACCACAAACTCAAACGACGCATGTACATGTACCAGAAACGCATGATCATACATATACAGTACCTAGCTCCTCGTCCCCAGTACCTAACTCCTCGTCCCCACGGCCTACACAACCAGTTCTCCACACTTCTGAATCTCACCTGATTTAAAGATCTCGTGCGTTACGGCTGTGATATTACGGACGTAACGGAGGTGATTTCCCAAAGGGTCCGATTCAGACATTATATGTGCGGTCTGAATCACCTGGATTATTATAACCATTGCTAGTTACTATTAATTTGAACTTAACAAACGATACACGGCTGGTTTTCACCTCTGAATCGCATGCTTGATCACGTGACCGCGATTGTGTCCGAGAAAGCGAGCCTTTATTGCCCAATCGCCATCGTGTAAGCTTGGATTCGAGTTCAGAAACAAGTATTTGCGTCATCTGAAGGCGGCTGGTTACGAAGCATACCTGGAGCAAAATAGGCGAAGAAACAAACACAGCCGTGTTAGTGCCTCCACATGTACAGATTGTGGTTCAACCTCCTTTTGCCACACAGGGTGAATCCTGCTCTAGTAAGTAGCAGTGTAATGAGATTTTGGACACATTTTTTTGCGAATTTATAGGCCTAGGCGACGATTTCGAAGGTGCTGTCGTCGAGAATACTCTACCGGCTGTAGTCAGTTCCGAAAGAGAAGAGACTCTACCAGCTGTAGTCAGTTCCGAAAGAGAAGAGAGTGCTGTTGGTAAGATAACCATTGCACTTAAGTAAACGTGTTCTTTGTATACTATTATGGTAGATTGTAAGTGCTACTTTTATATTCAGATGGCCCTTACCCAGTTATTCATTTCATGTCAAGGTTGATGTTTGCACTGGTCTCCAAGGCATAATTTCTTTAATTTCAAAACACATAGGGCTACACCAGCGGAGGTTTTGCATACTCTAACTCTGGGCCCTTACAAGTATCTACTTAGATTCCGGGATGGCTCAGTTTTCACCACAGCAATACAAAGAGGTTTTGGCTTGCATTAACTCATTTAACTTCTCTGGTCAGCTCTCTCAGGAGATATCTCTAAGTACTACTATAAATCATTTGTGGGGCGTGATTTCAAAACTTTGGCACAACTAGCACACTGTGTTTCCACCATTGTTAACACCTAGTGAAGCAGAAGTATGGTTGGCTCTTTCAAAGGTATGTGTTACACATTTATGTATGTGTCTTCATTTGTATCGTCTGTCAGGTGTTCAAGCGGGTATAATTGTGAGAAGTTTACATCATGAAGTCTGTGTTGTTTTGAATTTGCTCGAGCCACTGATAGACACTGTCCAGAGCTGAGGGAAAAGCTCAAAATCCATCTCCTCCTTCATCTACCTGATCACATGCTTCAGTTTGGACCTGCATCAGGGTTTAACACCTAAAGGTAAGACTTAATTCTGGCTCAGAGTCTGTGACATTACTAATCATTCTTTAGATGTGAGAGCTATAATGGTGCGATCAGGTCTCGTAACACATACGGCAATAAATATGCTCCGAGCAAAGACATTGCCAACAGTTTTGCAATCCAGGAGAGCATACGATTTTTCTGTTCAGGAGGTCGTTTCGATCCATCAGAAATGCAGTGAGTATTGGTTTTGCCATTTATTTTTAATAATGACTCCTCATCAGGTGTGGTGATGGCCTGCTACAGTTATATCAGTCAGCAGAAGTTGTTGAGTTCCTGACGGGACGGTTACCTACTAGTGATACAGCCATCTGTAGTCATGGGGCACTTCGTAAGGTATTCAGTTGGCTTTCGTTTTCATTGTGTTGCTACATTATGGTGATACTCTGCAACCTTAGATCAGTGTATGTAAGCCAACTAAGTTGGGATCTGTGTTGCTTCAAGTACATGGACTTGGGGAGATGTCTGTCACAACTCTGATAGATGAACGTATGTTGACTACTGACCTGCAAATTAAGTCATGTCACCTGGGGCAAAGCAACAGTGACAGCTGAATGTGACACTGTTAATGTGGGTGACTTTGTGCTCAATAATGACAGAGCTGGGTCTCCAGTAAGTCCTCCAGATAGTGTATTCATTATTACATGTGCAGTACTATAGATGGAGGTAGGGATCCTACTGAGCTAACAGCACCCGCTACTACATATGGATCGTGAAATGGCCAGTGGACAGCCATGCCTCAACGAGTTTGATTGCCCACTTCTGATGCTTACAAAGGTCCTTCAGGTCATTTCTCCTACAGCCATCGTTCGTGCTGTTTCAGTGGTTCATCAGTGCACTCAACATGTGTTGTGGATTTCATGCGTATTGCTACCAGGACAGAACGACAGGGAGCAACTGAAAACAAACTGCGTTTAAAACATGACTGGAGTAATACTATGTTTTGTTATAATGTTTACTGAATTGCAAATGATGTTTTGACATAAAAGCGAAAAATATAAAAACATATGAATGCGCTCAATAAGGGATACGGTATACTTTGAACTTCGTTGATGATTCATCAGCTATACGGACATGAATCAGGTGCGGTTGATAATGATTCACCCGAGATAATTTAAGAAGCGTATCACCGCGCTGCCAAAAGGATCTGATTCGCCCGCGTGCTAATAGAGACGTTACGCAAGCGTTAACAGCTCTGATTCGTTGTAAAAAAACTGGCCGTGTAGTGAGGGCCACTCCTAACCTGGGCCTGGGGGCGAGGACATAGGCGCGTTCGGTTGCTCTCGTTCCCGTCAGAATGGATAATATAGTTGAACCAGTTGTGGGTACCATGGTACCTGGAATAGGAGATGAGGTAGTGACTGGTATCGCTTTTGTCCTTGGAACCGCGCTAATAAGTGCTATAGCATACATTGCGTTCAAGCCGGTACAACATGGAATTCATCCAGGCCAGGTAACGAGTATATATGTGGGCGTTCCTGTGTGTGTGTGTGTGTGTGTGTGTGTGTGTGTGTGTGTGTGTGTGTGTGTGTGTGTGTGTGTGTGTGTGTGTGTGTGTGTGTGTGTGTGTGTGTGTGTGTGTGTGTGTGTGTGTGTGTGTGTGTGTGTGTGTGTGTGTGTGTGTGTGTGTGTGTGTGTGTGTGTGTGTGTGTATTTACTTTCATTTCCAAGCTTTGGTAGACTACCGATCATAGATACTAATGGTGGGATGTACAGTAGAGGTGTGGCTACATGACATCATCACCTTATTGTTATTGTGGTTATCACAAACACATCTACCAGAGGCTTAACTCACCTTAGTTCGATGCAATGGTAGAGCCTTTGCTCTCCTGGTCAAGGTATCAGCATGCAGAGGACATGGGCTGAAGGTAGCCTTAGCTGTGTGAATTGGTGTGTGGGTGGGGGTTTAGGGTGGTTTAGGGTGGTTTGTGATATGCCATTGTCAGTCTTTGTGGATTACCTTACAATCAAGTGTTCATGTATTAATGGTTATTATTTTTAAAGGCTAACTCAGTTCACGAAGCCAGAGAAGCTCTTGGTGTGAGAGAAGCAGCTGAGAGGGATGATCCCAGTGACTGCCCAGTGTGTCTAGGACCAGCCGTACATCTTGTGGAGGCAACTTGTGGCCACACCTACTGTGCTCAGTGTTTCCTTACGTACTGGAGACACGACAGATGGCCCAGGGCTGCAAGGTGTCCTGTTTGTAGAAGAGAGGTATGTAGGTGTGTGTAATACGTAGGTGTGAAGAGAGGTAGGTACGTAGGTGTGTGTGTGCGTGTGTGTGTGTGTGTGTGTGAGTGTGTGTGTGTGTGTGGGATAGTGTTCCCCACATCAAGGAAATAATCAGTCAGAATTTTCGAGAACACCGCACATAATTTTTAACCATATTAATAATAGCTTTTGATAAGGTGTGGATTAAATGGTAGTAGTACCATGACTGAGGTGGTAGTAGTACCATGACTGAGGTGGTAGTAGTACCATGACTGAGGTGGTAGTAGTACCATGACTGAGGTGGTAGTAGTACCATGACTGAGGTGGTAGTAGTACCATGACTGAGGTGGTAGTAGTACCATGACTGAGGTGGTAGTAGTACCATGACTGAGGTGGTAGTAGTACCATGACTGAGGTGGTAGTAGTACCATGACTGAGGTGGTAGTAGTACCATGACTGAAGTGGTAGTAGTAACATGACTGTGGTGGTATTAGTACCATGACTGAGGTGGTATTAGTACCATGACTGAGGTGGTAGTAGTACCATGACTGAGGTGGTAGTAGTACCATGACTGAGGTGGTATTAGTACCATGACTGAGGTGGTAGTATTACCATGACTGTGGACAGTCTTTGGAGTTAGATTGTTCAGTTTGTTGGGAATATTCTAAGCTACCTTGAGGTAATGGCACAAAAAGGGGGAGGGGAGGAGGGATAGGGAGAAGGTGAGGAGAGGTTATGGGGACGAGGGGAAGGGGTGCATAGTTGTAACAGTTGGACTGCTTTGTTAATCTTGAATATGAGGCCTCATTGTACATTAATCTTGAATATGAGGCCTTAATTTCATGATGGCTCTGGCATACATGAATCTTCAATATGAGGTCTCAATTTCATCAGGGTCATCATTGTGTAGAAGTCAACATACAAACTTAAAAGCAATATGTAATGGTATGTATGGTGTTCCAGATCACATGTGTACGGTGTTAAAAATCACATGTATGGTGTTAAAAATCACATGCATGGATCACATGTATGGCCTCATACAGGTCACACTGGTTCTAATGAGTGCCTCAGCCCGTACCAGCCCACACCAAGGAGAGCTTAGGGACTACAACATGAGGATGTCTGGAGAAAGAAGACCGGCAAGTGCACGCACATGTGGGTGCATGTGTGATGTTTACACATGCATCACCATGGTTACAGCTGATGCACTACCTGTACGACCTGCCTGTCCTGTTACGTCATCTTTTTCAAAACCTGTTCACCATTGGAGGACTGCGGATGGTCCACAGGTTACATCTCATCTTCCTCCTGGCCCTCGCATGCCTCTACGTCCTGTCTCCTCTGGACCTGATACCAGAGTCTGTGTTTGGTCTGGTGGGGTTTTTGGACGACCTTGCAGTGATGCTGCTCATGTTAGTATTCATAACCATCATCTATAGGGCACACATGGCCAGACAATAGTCTGTTCCCCCTGGGGGGTGGTCATTCCCTCATTGTTCCCCCTGGGGGGTGGTCATTCTCTCATTGTTCACAATTTTGTTTCATTATTTTTTTTGAAAGGACTGGGGATGGGTCATGGGGATAGGGTAATGAATAAACAATCAGTTCAGCATAGGTGATGTATGCACGCACACATACAAACATGGTTATGTACACACTCACACAGTGCACACACACCCACACAGTTTACTTGTGTTCTAATTATAAGAAAATTGGCACATTTTTTTGCTATGCCTCGCTTGAATTAGAGCTAAGGTCTAGTGTCAAGGTGAGGGTGTTAGGGGGTGAGAGAAGCATGGATGTGTCCGCACCGCTAACACCCATATCTGGTACAGAACTCTGCCTTGATCCATCTTCACCGATAACCACAACTTCTGGAACAGCACTAAGCCTGGAGGCGTGAGAAGGTGTGGTGTCCAAGAGGGGACTGGTGACATCAAGTGTGGGGGTGATGGGGGGTGGGTCCTCCACATTATGCAATTGGCTGGTACTGGGAGCCAATCGGACAGAGCTGCGTCTCGTGTAGGTCTCCCCCCGGGGGACAAGGATGCTGCTCCTGGAGGGGTTCTTCTTCCTTAACTCACTGGCACTTGAGTTGCCACGGGCACGTGGTTCTGTGGGTGGTGGCTGTTTAAGCAAGCCGGAAGACTCAACAAAGTTGATAGCTATGTCATAACAGAAGGCGTACTGGTCCACCGTCTGAACCATTGCGGGACGCTGTATCCTGAGTGACTTGACTGTTTGGAAGACATCCACACGTCCCTCCACTAACATCCTCTCCAGAATAATATGCATGGCTATAAAGACTCCTGTGCGTCCAGCTCCATTACTGTGTGTGTGTGTGTGTGTGTGTGTGTGTGTGTGTGTGTGTATGTGTGTGTGTGTGTGCGCATGTGCGTGCGTGTGTGTGTGTATGTGTGTGTGTGTGTGTGTATGTGTGTGTGTGTGCGCACGTCATTGGCATGTACAGTGGGTGTGGTCATGCTAAGGGGCGTGGCTCACCTGCAATGTACCACCACGGGGGAGGTAACGTTGAGGGAGCCATAGAAGTTCCTGACCTCCTGGATGAAGTGGATGAAGCCATGCCCAGAGACTGGTACTCCCTGTTCAGGCCATCCGTGGTACTGAAAGTGGTGTACCATATGCCTCTGACCTGTCTGAAAGGGAAAGAGATGCTCACCCACCACACCACACTCCTCCACCATACCTCACTCATCCACCACTCCTCACTCATCCACCACACCTCACTCCTCCACACAACTCCTCCACCACACCACTCCTCACTCCATCACACCACTCTTCACTCCACCACACCACTCACCCAGCCATGTTTTTTGGAGTCATCATTCTGTTACTAGATGTGCTACGTCCAGTAACAGGACAGAGTCGTTCTGTAACAGAATGGGGACAGTCGCCCTGTAACAGTATGGGGACAGTGACCGTCACAATCGCCCTGTAACAGTATGGGGACATCTAGAGACGTTCTGTAATGGAATGGGACTCCAGAAATATGGCAGCTGACCTTCCCTGGATGACCCCTCCCCCCCCCACACCACACGAGGCCATATGTTATGTGAGTGTGTGTGTGTGTGTGTGTGTGTACAAGTAACATTCGCTCGGAACAAGTGCGTCGTTCTTAGACCCACTTTCACGCAGCGGTGCATCCTCTGACGTCAACAATCAAGTACACAAGTAAAGAAAAACATTCTCTAACGAGAAGACTGGAACAAACCATTTAAATGACCGTCCTTGCCTTCTGGTTCGATAGGAACAAATGCCCAAAGAGCTAAACTATCGTTTCTTGGTACGCGAGTTATACGCTTGTCGCGTTTTATTCACGACCCGGGTTAATTCCTATATAGGAACTACTACCGTAGTTCCTGATTACATGTATATCAAATACTATGGTAACCATGGTTACCACGCTATTCGGCTGTTCGCAGTGCATGTGCATCCCAGCGGCCATCTGGCCCATCCCCTCCATGGCACGTGCATGCCGCCTCCTCACGCGAAGTCAAATATAGAATGGAATGGATGATGCATACTAGTAATTGGTCGAATGGCGGCTTAATACGCATAGTCACTGGTCAAGCGCCTACGGACAAGTGCAGGACCAAAGCCAGGCCTTTATACTTATAAATGTCGGCCGACATTAATATGAAAGGTTCGTTGGCGGACAAAAAAACTTGAATGCGGTGCGGTGTTGTGGAGTGAGGCATCTGCGCATGCGAATCAGTTATATTATGTGTGTTATTCTGCATAGCATTGGCGCGATGATGGATTAATTATTACAGCTATCTGCTCCAACGTCTTTCAGTGGCTGTACAAAGGGGCAATGCTGCCTCCATCCTAGGAACACTTTTTTCACCTTATACTACTGATTTTTAAGGTTATTATAATAGTGATAATAAATGTGCATTTATTACTGTTTATGTATTGTTTTATACAGTATTATTATGAATTGATAGGGGAAAAAAATGTCTTCATGATGAGGTATAAAACCCCAATTTCTCCTACTCCCTTACCATCTGCACTCAATGTGACTATTATTAAGGGCATGCGCGAATCAATAACTACATGACGTAGTATAAAAGAATTCGGCTATCAGTTTTGAAATTAATTTAAAATGTCGCGGCACGTTTCTGTGGTGTGGTTCGGCTTTCTCAGCGTAATATATGCAGCTGGGCCGTCAAACGGTGAGCGCACTTCCCAATACATACATGCGGCACGTGTATGCATGCAGTTCGGGAGTGAGCCTCGCTCCTTTTAGCTTATACGTATACATAACTGCATGGAGTGCAAGTGTCGCAGGTCTCCCCCACCCCTCCCCCCGCCCCCCCCCCCCCCCCGGTTAGATATGCCGGCATGCGTTTCCCCGTGCAGTGTAATTTGATGAATTATTAAGCGGGGGCTAGCTGGCTGTACCGTAGCTGTACCGTAGCTGTACCGTACGGTAATTAGCTTTGAATATTGTAATTGGAGGGCAAAATGTGGTAATTGGAGGGCAAAAATGGTGGGCTCGCCCCTTTTTAATAATTCGCGGAAATCATCTATACAATACGCCTATGCATGCACGCATGCATGCATTATGTATATTTATGCATGTGTTCACGGACAATTGTAAGACTACTATATAAAACCTTAATTGTACCACATACACTGGCCGTCAATACATAGTGCATTCTGTGCACCTGCATGGTCCGCTAGCTTAAATATAAATAGATGTTCAGCGCATGCGCGTGTCCGGTTCATGTGCATTTGCATGTATTTTAAATCAGGGTAACAAGGTTAAATGAATCGAAAGAGTTCTGCAAATTGGGTATCCACAAAATAAATTGATTGTCTATTCCTGGACGAGTGGTATATATTATCGCAGCAAAAAGAAAGACGCAAATCATATTTTGAATCCATATGCAAATGATCTGTTCTTTTGTTTTAATTATATCTGTACCAAAACTGTTATCATTTTGGTACAGATATAATGAATACATCAAAATGAATTTACAATGCACAGTTTCTCAACAGCCTCGACACTTCTGACTGGTTTTGGCCACTGTACATTCACTCGTTGTGTACCTATTGTTGAGAAAAGAAAGATTGTTATTATACAAGTATAACTAACCATGCAGTCATCTTTGTGACAGGCACGTGTATAAGTAAACAAGCATTTTATTTCACTATTAATACATTGCATGCACTTTCATCATTGGGTTATCACACTTAAGAATGCACATGTTGAAACAATAATATGATATCACTCATACCAGTGGTCTGATTGAGACTGGTCTGAAGTTGCCTTCTTCAGCCTCTAACATTTGAAGTGATGAGCATTTTTAAAAATGAATGTTACGACTTACGGCTTATCTTTGTATGTAAAGGTGTGGAAATATTACATTTAAATGAGTAACATGCAGTTTAAGTACATGTAACGAAATAAAAAAATCTTGGAAATTGTGCTAATTGAACTGGGACACTTTTCCCGGCACTAATTAATCTCATAGGCTGTGTGTCCTCTCTGGACTGGTGTGGCTTTTAATTACCAGCCCCTATACGTTAACACATTCATAATGCATCTGCATGTCCAGATAATTGAAATACATAGATTGAATTACTGGCTGGCAAGTAGCTGTATACCGACCATTACACATGTACAAGCATGATCTGTACCTACTATACTACTACCGTAATGTACCACGAATAAGCTCCCCCCCTCCGCCCCCACCGAAAAAAATTGTCTCGCGTTTAAACGAGCGTATCTTCGTAATCATGAACGCAGCTGCGTGCCGTTCTTTAAAATCCTGTTGGAGTACCATTCCTTTCCTGAAATGCGGAAACAGGTACGCGGAAGCGTTAACCATTACGAAGATACGCTCGTTTAAACACGAGCCATTTTTTTTCGGTGGGGGCGGAGAGGGGGGGAGCTTATTCGTGGTACTTTACGGTACTACAATATATATATGGGACAGTGTCCAGCTATATCACCCTTATGGTACTTTATCAAAATTTCCAGGGCAAGCAAAAGTAAAGTAACGCTCGCATTGAAATGTATGGCTAATTATAAATTCAGTGCCTAATAACCTTGTGATGGATAGTCTGATTTAGGATGCATAAGGAAAATTTGACAGAAACTCATGGGTGTTCAAGGAAAATCAAAAAATTTGAAAACTTGAAAAACTAGCCAGAAGGGTAATTCTGCTGGACACTGTCCCATATATATAGTAGTAGTAGCGGCTCGCACGTGAGCACTTTCACACACTCACATATCAGCACAAATTAAATACATTCACAAAAAAGTTGTAGCCGGCTTTCTTGGCAACGGTACCTGCATGCATAACATGGCTAGCGGCGCGGATCGATAGCATCTGCTCATGCTATGTTTCTACAATTTTAAACATGTTGCTGATTTAAATAACAACAATACATGTACATAAAAACTACTATTAACAGCTACATGCCACTAAGCTTGTATAAAGTTATTATTACTATTTAATTAAAGTCAATATTCCTAGCCAGTATGGCTCTTGCTAGGGTTTTCACCAGAGTAATGTAACTGATGTCCAATCTACCATACATCTCAATAATCACACTGACTTTGTGAAATGGGGAGCCAAAGGCTAGGCGTTTGGCTAGTAGAGCGAATGTTCTCCTTGCCTCCTCCCCCCAGTTGCTTGTGAATGTAATTATTTTGTGCTGGTATGATGTGTAAGCTGTTACTGTACATTAATATTCTGACACCAAAAATAATTTAACAGTCGTATAGTGTTACAAATGATTATACATGTATTGTACAGAGTGGCTGCAATCATGTTTATGTATAGCGCAGAAACCACATGCATTTCTAGAAGATATTCCATTCAATATACACCTGCACTTACAATGTAATTTCTTTTCCTTTTTCGACAGTTGACATCTTGTCCTACAGGTCGAAACACGTTTTCCTGCATGCAAAGAAGTGTAACACGGTGGTGCATTTAATATTATATCAGACATGGTTATTTGTACCCAAACAGGTCAACCTAGGATCACCTGGAATCAGAATGCACTGTTTGTAATGATTGCCAACAACAGCCTGGTGTCCCTCTCAGCAGTTACACCAAGAGTGAGCACACTGAATAGTACAGCATCCCAGAAACCTCTGGTGTGTGAGGGTATAACAGGTGGACAGTGGTATCAACCAAATGGAGCCCTGTTTCCACTAGCAACACCAGACCCTGTAACCACCCCTGGAGGGTTGGGTCAGCGAAATGTGTCACGAGGAGTAGAGCTGTATCGTGGAACTCCTTCTGTCTTTCCACATGGTATTCAATGTTGTACCAATACCACCATCACACTCTGTGTTGGAATGTACACTGATCTCACACTAGCAGCATCATCAGGCATAGCTACATCAGGCACTATGGGCTATACTCTCTCTGTAGCAGCCACTTGTAAGTAGAGAGGAAAGTACATCACATGTGTTATGGAAGTGTTGACTCACCCACAGATGGTCCTAACATCACAGGAGGTGTCCAGTTTCAGCTGTTGACACCTACAAATGTTGATCCACCAGTGTTCCAGTTGACCTGCACCAGCACTAGTTCTCCTCCTACAACTGTGCAGTGGACCATCAATGGAAGTCCAGTGAATGGTGATAACTATGCTTCCTCTCAGATAGTGACAGATCGACCAACATCTACTTATAACAACACCCTGACTGTGACTGGGAAAGCACCTGGGATGTACACATGCACTGTCACCACTACTAGTATAACCTCTCCCCTAATCAACTGCACTGGTTCACCACAAGTGTGTAATTCAGGGCCTATTCTAAGCCAAAGATCCACTACCTCATCCCTCAATGTATCAGGTAAGTACTGCCTATGAAGAGTGTCTTGTACCTATAGACACGTACCTCTATACAGGTCCTCCTGCCCCACCCACTGGTGTCACTGCTGTGCAGTCTGGTCCCACATCTGTCAATGTCTCTTGGACTGCACCAACCTCAGGTGGTCCAGTGAGCAGATATGATATCTACTATGTGGCTAATGGAGTCCCAAGTACAAGTGGTGGTTCAACCACTTCTACCTCTTATGTCCTAACCAACCTTCAAGTTGGGGTTCAGTACAACATCTCTGTCATAGCTGTGGGCACTTGTATGCCATCTCAGGTTGCTTTGGCTACAACTATATCAAGTAAGCCAAAAATGATTTAACAGTCGTATAGTGTTACAAATGATTATACATATATTGTACAGAGTGGCTGCAATCATGTTTATGTACAGCGCAGAAACCACATGCATTTCTAGAAGATATTCCATTCAATATACACCTGCACTTACAATGTAATTTCTTTTCCTTTTTCGACAGTTGACATCTTGCCTTACAGGTCGAAACACGTTTTCCTGCATGCAAAGAAGTGTAACACGGTGGTGCATTTAATATTATATCAGACATGGTCATTTGTACCCAAACAGGTCAACCTAGGATCACCTGGAATCAGAATGCACTGTTTGTAATGATTGCCAACAACAGCCTGGTGTCCCTCTCAGCAGTTACACCAAGAGTGAGCACACTAAATAGTACAGCATTCCAGTATCCTCTGGTGTGTGAGGGTATAACAGGTGGACAGTGGTATCAACCAAATGGAGCCCTGTTTCCACTAGCAACACCAGACCCTGTAACCACCCCTGGAGGGTTGGGTCAACGAAATGTGTCACAAGGAGTAGAGCTGTATCGTGGAACTCCTTATGACTTCCCACATGGTGTTCAATGTTGTATCAATACCACCATCACACTCTGTGTTGGACTGTACACTGATCTCACACTAGCAGCATCATCAGGCATAGCTACATCAGCCCCTACTAGCTACGCTCTCTTTGTAGCAGCCACTTGTAAGTAGAGAGGAAAGTACATCACATGTGTTATGGAAGTGTTGACTCTCCCACAGATGGTCCTAACATCACAGGAGGTGTCCAATTTCAGCTGTTGACACCTACAAATGTTGATCCACCAGTGTTCCAGTTGACCTGCACCAGCACTAGTTCTCCTCCTACAACTGTGCAGTGGACCATCAATGGAAGTTCAGTGAATGGTGATAACTATGCTTCCTCTCAGATAGTGACAGATCGACCAACATCTACTTATAACAACACCCTGACTGTGACTGGGAGAGCATCTGGAATGTACACATGCAATGTCACCACTACCTGCTCACCAGTGTGTGGAGCTACAGGGTTTACTCTCAATCCAAGATCCACTACCTCATCCCTCAGTGTATTAGGTAAGTACTGCCTATGAAGGGTGTCTTGTACCTATAGACATGTACCTCTATACAGGTTCTCCTGCTCCACCCACTGGTGTCACTGCTGTGCAGTCTGGTCCCACAACTATCAGTGTCTCTTGGACTGCACCAACCTCAGGTGGTCCAGTGAGCAGATATGATATCTACTATGTGGCTAATGGAGTCCCAAGTACAAGTGGTGGTTCAACCACTTCTACCTCTTATGTCCTAACCAACCTTCAAGTTGGGGTTCAGTACAACATCTCTGTCATAGCTGTGGGCACTTACCTTGCATCTCAGATAACTTGGACAGTAGTTGTTCCAGGTACACCTGAGTAGTCCATACTCCCTCATACTCTCACCATCATGGTCCATGAGTAGCCATAGCTGTAGAGTAGTGGACCATACGTCAGCCACATAGCTGTAGAGTAGTGGACCATACATCAGCCACATAGCTGTAGTGTAGTGGACCATACATCAGCCCCATAGCTGTAGTGTAGTGGACCATACATCAGCCACATAGCTGTAGTGTAGTGGACCATACATCAGCCACATAGCTGTAGTGTAGTGGACCATACATCAGCCACATAGCTGTAGTGTAGTGGACGATACGTCAGCTACATAGCTGTAGTGTAGTGGACCATACATCAGCCCCGTAGCTGTAGTGTAGTGGACCATACATCAGCCACATAGCTGTAGTGTAGTGGACCATACGTCAGCTACATAGCTGTAGTGTAGTGGACCATACATCAGCCACATAGCTGTAGTGTAGTGGACCATACATCAGCCCCATAGCTGTAGAGTAGTGGACCATACACCAGCCCCATAGCTGTAGTGTAGTGGATGATACGTCAGCTACATAGCTGTAGTGTAGTGGACCATACATCAGCCCCATAGCTGTAGTGTAGTGGACCATACATCAGCCACATAGCTGTAGTGTAATGGACCATACATCAGCCACATAGCTGTAGTGTAGTGGACCATACATCAGCCCCATAGCTGTAGTGTAGTGGACCATACATCAGCCACATAGCTGTAGTGTAGTGGACCATACATCAGCCACATAGCTGTAGTGTAGTGGACCATACATCAGCCACATAGCTGTAGTGTAGTGGACCATACGTCAGCTACATAGCTGTAGTGTAGTGGACCATACATCAGCCCCATAGCTGTAGTGTAGTGGACCATACGTCAGCCACATAGCTGTAGTGTAGTGGACCATACATCAGCCCCATAGCTGTAGTGTAGTGGACCATACATCAGCCCCATAGCTGTAGTGTAGTGGACCATACATCAGCCCCATAGCTGTAGTGTAGTGAACCATACATCAGCCCCATAGCTGTAGTGTAGTGGACCATACATCAGCCACATAGCTGTAGTGTAGTGGACCATAAATCAGCCACATAGCTGTAGTGTAGTGGACCATACATCAGCCCCATAGCTGTAGTGTAGTGGACCATACATCAGCCCCATAGCTGTAGTGTAGTGGACCATACGTCAGCCCCATAGCTGTAGTGTAGTGGACCATACATCAGCCACATAGCTGTAGTGTAGTGGACCATACATCAGCCACATAGCTGTAGTGTAGTGGACCATACATCAGCCCCATAGCTGTAGTGTAGTGGACCATACATCAGCCACATAGCTGTAGTGTAGTGGACCATACGTCAGCCCCATAGCTGTAGTGTAGTGGACCATACATCAGCCCCATAGCTGAAGTGTAGTGGACCATACATCAGCCAAATAGCTGTAGTGTAGTGGACCATACATCAGCCACATAGCTGTAGTGTAGTGGACCATACATCAGCCCCATAGCTGTAGTGTAGTGGACCATACATCAGCCACATAGCTGTAGTGTAGTGGACCATACATCAGCCACATAGCTGTAGTGTAGTGGACCATACATCAGCCCCATAGCTGTAGTGTAGTGGACCATACATCAGCCACATAGCTGTAGTGTAGTGGACCATACATCAGCCCCATAGCTGTAGTGTAGTGGACCATACATCAGCCACATAGCTGTAGTGTAGTGGACCATACATCAGCCCCATAGCTGTAGTGTAGTGGACCATACATCAGCCCCATAGCTGTAGTGTAGTGGACCATACATCAGCCCCATAGCTGTAGTGTAGTGGACCATACATCAGCCCCATAGCTGTAGTGTAGTGGACCATACATCAGCCACATAGCTGTAGTGTAGTGGACCATACATCAGCCACATAGCTGTAGTGTAGTGGACCATACATCAGCCACATAGCTGTAGTGTAGTGGTCCATACATCAGCCACATAGCTGTAGTGTAGTGGACCATACATCAGCCCCATAGCTGTAGTGTAGTGGACCATACATCAGCCACATAGCTGTAGTGTAGTGGACCATACATCAGCCACATAGCTGTAGTGTAGTGGGCCATACATCAGCCACATAGCTGTAGTGTAGTGGACCATACATCAGCCACATAGCTGTAGTGTAGTGGACCATACATCAGCCCCATAGCTGTAGTGTAGTGGACCATACATCAGCCACATAGCTGTAGTGTAGTGGACCATACATCAGCCACATAGCTGTAGTGTAGTGGACCATACATCAGCCACATAGCTGTAGTGTAGTGGACCATACATCAGCCCCATAGCTGTAGTGTAGTGGACCATACATCAGCCCCATAGCTGTAGTGTAGTGGACCATACATCAGCCACATAGCTGTAGTGTAGTGGACCATACATCAGCCCCATAGCTGTAGTGTAGTGGACCATACATCAGCCCTATAGCTGTAGTGTAGTGGACCATACATCAGCCACATAGCTGTAGTGTAGTGGACCATACATCAGCCACATAGCTGTAGTGTAGTGGACCATACATCAGCCACATAGCTGTAGTGTAGTGGACCATACATCAGCCACATAGCTGTAGTGTAGTGGACCATACATCAGCCACATAGCTGTAGTGTAGTGGACCATACATCAGCCACATAGCTGTAGTGTAGTGGACCATACATCAGCCCCATAGCTGTAGTGTAGTGGACCATACATCAGCCACATAGCTGTAGTGTAGTGGACCATACATCAGCCACATAGCTGTAGTGTAGTGGACCATACATCAGCCACATAGCTGTAGTGTAGTGGACCATACGTCAGCCCCATAGCTGTAGTGTAGTGGACCATACATCAGCCCCATAGCTGTAGTGTAGTGGACCATACATCAGCCCCATAGCTGTAGTGTAGTGGGCCATACATCAGCCCCATAGCTGTAGTGTAGTGGACCATACATCAGCCCCATAGCTGTAGTGTAGTGGGCCATACATCAGCCCCATAGCTGTAGTGTAGTGGACCATACATCAGCCCCATAGCTGTAGTGTAGTGGACCATACATCAGCCATATAGCTGTAGTGTAGTGGGCCATACATCAGCCCCATAGCTGTAGTGTAGTGGACCATACATCAGCCCCATAGCTGTAGTGTAGTGGACCATACATCAGCCATATAGCTGTAGTGTAGTGGACCATACATCAGCCCCATAGCTGTAGTGTAGTGGACCATACGTCAGCCCCATAGCTGTAGTGTAGTGGACCATACATCAGCCACATAGCTGTAGTGTAGTGGACCATACATCAGCCACATAGCTGTAGTGTAGTGGACCATACATCAGCCCCATAGCTGTAGTGTAGTGGACCATACATCAGCCACATAGCTGTAGTGTAGTGGACCATACGTCAGCCCCATAGCTGTAGTGTAGTGGACCATACATCAGCCACATAGCTGTAGTGTAGTGGACCATACATCAGCCACATAGCTGTAGTGTAGTGGACCATACGTCAGCCCCATAGCTGTAGTGTAGTGGACCATACATCAGCCACATAGCTGTAGTGTAGTGGACCATACATCAGCCACATAGCTGTAGTGTAGTGGACCATACATCAGCCACATAGCTGTAGTGTAGTGGACCATACATCAGCCACATAGCTGTAGTGTAGTGGACCATACATCAGCCACATAGCTGTAGTGTAGTGGACCATACATCAGCCACATAGCTGTAGTGTAGTGGACCATAGATCAGCCCCATAGCTGTAGTGTAGTGGACCATACATCAGCCCCATAGCTGTAGTGTAGTGGACCATACATCAGCCACATAGCTGTAGATTAGTGGACCATACATCAGCCACATAGCTGTAGTGTAGTGGACCATACATCAGCCACATAGCTGTAGTGTAGTGGACCATACATCAGCCACATAGCTGTAGTGTAGTGGACCATACATCAGCCACATAGCTGTAGTGTAGTGGACCATTCATGTGCACTGGTGCTTATATAATGTTATGTATGTATGTATGGTTTGTGGATTACATCATTGCGTATGGACCAGTAGTTGGAGATAAACAGCTGGAAATAATGACCAATGTCACATACGTTATGGGAACCTCACTGGATGCTATGGCAACCTACTTTATCACGGTCAGAGGTCTGACCAGTAAAGGTCTGGGGCCCAGTGCATTGGTGACCTCATCTCCATTATCTGCTAGGTGCATATCCCTGTATAGTGGACCATACATGTACACTGGTGTGTATAATGTATGTAGCCTGTTAGGATGTGACACACTCCACCACAGGACCCATCAGTTCTGTTCCATCAAGCACACCTACAGTTCAGTCTGATGCTTCTGGTAGCACCCTGCCCATCATTGGTCCACTTGCTGGGGCATTAATTGGAGGCATCTTCAGTGTCCTTCTTGTGGTCTCCATAATAGTTATTATTCTCATATTAAGGTTAGACTACTTTATACTACATTATTTTTGGTGGTTATAATGAAATTAATCAACAGATCAAAGCAAAAGGGAAAACTAGTAATAGAAAAGGTATCACTTGATGATGACTACACTGATATGACTCACGACTACACTGATATGACTCATGACACTGAGCTTAAGTCTATCAACGTGACAGAAAATGTCTACTATGAAAGGATTCATGTAGAAGATAATGATGGAGTCTATGAATCCATTTGTGATGTCAAAGAGGTGGTCATTGATGTGGGAAATACAACAGCTCCCTCCTCCCTTCCACTTCACTCACCTCCATCTCCTCCACCTCCTCCTGTCCCTTCCTCTCCTACATACAACAATTCTCTCTCCTCCTCTTCTCTCCCCATCCTTCCCTCTGCCCTCCCTCTCCAAAGTGATACCACATTACCTCCACCCAAAGACCACATTCAGCTCATCCCTGTGGCCTCCTTCTGTGGAGTACAAACGGAATTGTAGAATGCATATTCGTGTACCCGTATATTGTAGTTGATTATTATCCGTTTACACTGAAATTAGCACTTAATTACATGGACCGTCTATTATATATACCTATTGGCATCCGGCTCGTGGATTCCACAGTGGCGACGAGGGTGGGATACAGTGGCGTAGCAAGGGGGGGGGGGGGGGGGGGGGGGGCGCAGGGGGGGACATATGTCCCCGGGCGCAGGGGTTTAGGGGGCGCCATAATAGACAATTTGCACAGATAATTATCGCGTTACGCGAACGGGCCCGCAGGGCGCGGGCACATTCTGAGTCTTGTTAACAAACGATCTGTAGTCTGGGGACCCGATAGTACAGCCATCAGTCGGGTCCCCAGTCTACTCGATCTGCAACGCAAACTTTTAAATTTATTTCTAATCACCGACATTGAAGATACGGTATCCAATCGTCACCTCCATAATCTGTTGGAATATCCAACTTCAGGGTTATCGCTCGCTGCCATTGTGAGCCTGTTATGCACAGGCTCACAATGGCAGTGAGCGGTTAGCCATTATCGTACAGACAGGTACACATAGCGCCAGTCATAGCGCGAGGGTAGTTTTGCGGGGGCGGATACTTCCCCAAGCTAAATTTCCTAATGTAATAGATTGAACGTACGTGCGAAGGCATAGGTTGCTTGCGGAAGCAAATGCAGTGTATGCGAAAGTATCATGTTTTTGTGGCTTAAAAAGTGGTAAAGTTGCAAAGCTGGGGCGGAGCCCCAGACCCTTTGGGTGAGCTTTGCATACTCCCTTGCTGGTATGATAGAGGCCCGGCATACCCCTCTCCGCCCTTGCAGCTACCTACCAAACCTCGCTGCAAAATCCTAGATCCACCCCTTTATTTGTAGGGGGGGGGGGGGGGGGGGGGGGGGGCGCCATTATTGCATTATGTCCCCGGGCGCTCAACCACCACACTACGCCACTGCAGCTTTCTCAGAGAGAATGTTTTTATTTACTTGTGAAATGAACAATAACTACATGTGACGTAATAAAAGAATTCGGCTAGCTCTCATGCAGTTCTGTTTTGAAATTAATTTCTCCGGCGAAATGTCGCGGCACGTTTCTGTGGTGTGGTTTGGCTTTCTCAGCGTAATATATGCAGCTGGGCCGTCAAACGGTGAGTACAGTTTCCAATACATACATGCGGCACGTGTATGCATGCAGTTCGGGAGTGAGCCTCGCTCCTTTTAGCTTATACGTATACATAACAGCATGGAGTGCAGGTGTCGCAGGTCTCCCCCCCACCCCCCCCCCCCCCCCCACCCCCCCCCCCCCCCCCCCCCCCCCCCCCTCTCCCCCGCCGATTAGATATGCCGGCATGCGTTTCCCACTGATACAGTGTACTATATATAATACGCCTAAGCATGCATGCATGCATTATGTATATATATGCATGTGTTCACGGACAATTGTAGGACTACTAGATACAAACCTTAATTGTACCACATCCGTCAATACATAGTGCATTCTGTACACCTGCATGGTCCGCTAGCTTATATATAAATATATATGTTCAGCATGTGCGCGTGTACGGTTCATGCATGTGCATGTATTTTAATCCGGGTAACAAGGTTAAATGAATCGAAAGAGTCCTGCAAATTGGGTATCCACAAAATAAATTTATTGTCTATTCCTGGACGAGTGGTATATTATCACAGCAAAAAAAAAAAAAGAAAAACGCAAATCATATTTTGATTCCACATTCAAATGATATCTGTTCTTTTGTTTTCATTATATCTGTACCAAAACTGTTATCATACTGTACATTCATTTGGGGTGTACCCATTGTTGAAAAAAGAAAGATTGTTATTATACAAGTATAACTAACCATGCAAGGTTATATGTATGAAATGCGCGTGCATGGTTAGTCCTATATTTAGCACACTTCGACTAAGGCATATGCTGTTTCTGTGCTAAATATAGGACTATTACATTTTCCCTTCTGATAAAACTTGTTTCCTTGCTTTTTACACCAGTATACTATTTGCCTGCAAAACCTATATCCCACCAACTTTCTCAGAGAGAATGTTTTTATTTACTTGTTTCCTTATAATTTTTTTAAAACCCAAATAGGTACTTTTGCTTAATTAGACTTGATAAGACCGTATATAGGCTTTTAGGCTCTTGTGTATCAAAGCCTAAAAGCGAGTCCTCCAGCAAATTCTAAAGCTATTGGTGCAATTTTCATTGCTTAAAAGTGTTCCTGTCCCGAGTTATGAAGCAGACGACCCGCCCGTTATTTTTGGAAGGGGAACGAGGACAGCAGTATTTTTCGTTCTCGACAACCACGCGGTTCTACGACGTGAAACTAAAACGAAACTACTCAGTTTTGACTTCTAGATCGATTGCCGTAACAAGTTAGACGATCCGATCGTCGAGAGCGAAGCTACGGTAGGGTCGCGGGATTCATAGTCGGGGTCAAAACCTATACATGTAGTATGGAACAAAGTTTTAAAACACTAATATTGGTGTCTTGAATAATATTATTAAGATCACGTGAATGAAATAGAGCGTGTGCTTATTTCCTGCTGCGGTCTATGAGCACATATATATATATCGTGCACTCAACGTTATTGCCCGTGGTTATTGCGTAAGGGTATGTACACACAGCTGCTAGTGTGTGTGCATCTACATGCAGGAATCAAGGAACAATGCATAATTTGCTACCAATATCCTAGTAAGTATGCTAAGCGTACAACCATGGCTGCCAACACATCACTCGGCGAAAAACCATGAGTCTACCAAGTACACTCAGCGTACAACTCTGGATACTTGACATAACCGTGGATACCATGCGTGGCTACCAGATATATAGGATTATTAGCTTTACCAGCTGGTGATCCTGTAAGGATGGAGGTAGGAGAACGACTGGAAAAAGACCAGAGTCGCAAATCCAATGGCCGCCGCATACTCTGACGCATAGTTGCCATCAAACAGTGAGTTCTCAAACGAGACAAAGTATCCATCACCCGGGGTCAGGCCTGGAGCGGCGTAGGCTCCACCTCCATGCTGTGCTGCAAGCAATGGTTCAATTGTAGCGCCAACATGATCCTACTGTGCCCATCCCTGACCACACCAAATAATTGCACAACACTACATCACTCCACAATGAAGACCAGGGTTCAGAGGCTACACTGGTAGGACATGCAGAACTGAGCTATACTACTAATATCGTCATGACAACACTACCCCATTCCCCACCTTGGTTGTGTCTGAAGGTGCAGTTGGTGATGACCACGCTGTTAGGGAACCTTTTGTCCAATGGTGTGAATGTGACGGTTATGGCAATTCCTCCTCCATCCCCTTCACTTTTAACACTCCCACGTGTACTGGTCTCTGACGCAATGTTACCTTCCAGGAGTGAATCAGCCATAAGGAATGTGTGACCAGACAGTTTGCCATCAAGGAAGATGTAAACCCCGCCTCCTCGTGCAATGGCTGAGTTGTTGATAAAAGTGCAACCCATGACTGTGATAATGACAGGGTCATCCTCCCCCATGTACACTGCCAGACCCCCTCCCCTTCCGACAAACACCCTTCTCTGGACCAAGGTACTTGAAGTCACCTGGTTCTCAGGGTGAGCCGTGTTGCCCTTGAACGTGCTTCCCGCCACTAGCACACTCGGCTTGGTTTGATTCGTGAGCAACACTCCATGAAAATTGATGGCCACACCTCCTGCATTGCCTCTATACTGGGAGTCTTGCGTAACGGAAGTGGCATGGTTGTCAACAATTGAACAATTGACAATCTCCGTGGTGACACAATTGTACACGTCCAAAGCCCCTCCCCCTATAAAGGACCTAAAAGGGCAGAGACGTACAATAACTGTTTACTTCAAACAAATGACCTCTCAACTCTCACAGTTAGGAGAGAGACAAGTTTACAATTCAGGACCTTTCTCACAATCATGTCCCTGTTTCTCATCTAATATTGACACAAGTGTATTCAAAGATGTATGCAACTACCTGACACGTCACCATTCCATCTGTTGTGTGGATTCATATAGAATACCATTTGACCACATGTATATGTTATAATCATAAACCTGCTCAGACAAATACAAAATAAGAACACTTTGACTTCCATGGATATTCTATCCATTGCTATATGGATAGTTTTTTGAATGCATATTAGCACGTTGCACATATCCGTACAAAGGTCCCTTGTATTTTGAATTATGGGGTTTTCAGGTAATACTGCTGCAATCATAATTAATGAGGGATCTCTAAGGTGTTTACAGGAACACTTTATCACGAACAGAGGGCTGATGTTTGGCCTTTGAGAGAGAAGACAGGCAGATCTCCAGGTGTTGGTGGAATCCACATCATTAAATATTACCACATCAAGTTGTTTTTAAAAATAAGTTGAATGATATTGGCCTAGCTTTGAAGGAGCCACACTAAGTACTAGTGTCAATGTTATACTCTTATGAACCAAAGAATTTGTTTACACACTAAGTAATTCAGTTAGACATATCAGGCTAGGACAATCAAATTAATATTAACATAATCAGAGCTCCAGCCAGGATAGTCCTGGCCAATAGTCAGGTTTAGAGACAATTAAAATTGCGAGTTGCTGCCTTTGATCAAGGACACTTAATTATTACATGGACTGGAAACCACCGCGTAACGTAATACAATAAATTGTCGCAATCCTCGTTGCGCCTCGTTCCCAACCTTTTCAGACAAAAAAAAGGCTTTTGTGAAGTTGTCTTAGCTTTGGAGTGGCTTACAGTTACAGAAAGCTGTTCTTTTGTTGAGGTAAACCCGTTTTTAGTCTTAAAGATTACGTTAACATACGGGTCTTAGCTTCTACGTGCATGTTTGCCTCGCTACGCTACATTGGTTAGGCTCCTGGACACACCGATGAGTAGACATTTGTTATGAAAGGTGTTTCCAGCGCTTAATGGTATGATACAAGTCCTATGTTAGTTTGTATTGAAAAGGATGTTTCTTAAAGTAAGGGCAAACGATTTTAATCGAACGATGCGCATGTTTTGTTGTCAGGCCACTGCAAATATGGTAATAGTTATGGCCTTATTTTACGTTTCACAGTATACCAGGATGGTTTCTCTAAGTCCAGATTATATTTACATGATGAACGAACCTATATTTATTTCTATACATTGCCTTGAACTGATGCTTATTAATTATTGGTTCATCGCTAATTTTGAATTAGCGATGCCACAAATGCAGAAAGGGAGCGAAGAATGGTTTATACATAACAAAAATCAACGTCGAAGCACCCCAGTCAAGTCCCAGTCTTCTGATGCACTATAACAGTCACATCGTCGTGTACATGTACTAACTCATTAATAATTCATGAGCAACGAGGATAGCGACATGAATTTATTGTGGTTTCCAGTCCATGTAATAATTAAGTGTCCTTGCTTTGATTTAGACACACTGTGACTTTGCAGCACGAAAAGAGGTTAACTGGAGAAATATGTCACATCACCAAAGTCTCTACAGTCGAACAACTTTGGCAACCACCGCAAGCTCTCGCACGGGAGAGTCACATTAAGTGTGTACTTTGAAGGGAGTGTAGGTTTGTTGCGTTGGAGGAACTGAACGAGCACGACACACGCGATGACGTGCTTCCAACAATAGACAGGGAAAGGTCCGTGGCGTTCACGAAGACAGGCATGGTGAGGGAGTGGTCTCCATCTAGGAGGTCCACCTTGACACACTTCCCGGGCCCCTGGCGGGAGGAGAGGTTCTTCTTCGAGGGACTGGCAAGATGGGTACGAGGCACTGGAGCATCCTGCAGAGGCTTGTACGGACACACACGAGTTTTGTGTCGTCGTTGTACATACAGCAGTGAGAAATAAAAGAACCTGTGAGTGTAGGTCTACACGGGGCATCATTGGCAGTTCACGGTCCCAGGCCCAGTTCACCGAGCATCCGGTGTGTGTAATAGCGGATGGATTACATCATCGGTACAGAAACCTGGGCCTGGGTACGAGATAACATCAGAAAGATATGTTCTATTGACAGGGGATCGGTGAGAAACCTCGTGTCTTAGAAAACAGCCTCTATTACATTTTGAAATGGACGATGAAACACCATCGCAAGCAAACATAGCTCGCGTATGACAGGAGCAAAGCCAAATCCAGGACCGATATTAATGCAACAGATTTTAACCCAATCCAAGGGGTATTCAGAGCTAGTTGCTACTTCCACAGCTTGGCATGCATGTACCTGAGGTGTAGAATCCTAGATGTGGCTGATGGTAAATAAAGATTACATTTGACGACCCAGATGTTGGAGATGGGGGGGAGAGCCTTTGAAAGCATCTGAGCGGCAGGAAGCATTGCACGTTCACTTGTGTAATTGTTGGAGCCATTTAACACGGACTAAAATTTCATGTAAGCCGAATAATGTAACCCGAACAATATTTCATGGGATCAGAAACTAGAATTTAACCAACTCTGCATGGCCTTACATGCAAAAAATAAGACGCCCAGCACGATCTAAATTCTTATAGTTAATATCTTGTGACATGCAATTACGGATGTTATAGTTAACGTTATGATATGACGGTTATTTCCCGTCAATATGTCCGCTTTTGCAACACTCACCAACCCACCAGCCCCACCCCTCGACATTTTAATTGAAATTTCACACACGAAGTACAAAATCTATGCATTAAAAGTGTTACAGTAGTTCTTCCTCAGGGTCTGCTGCAGCAACAACAACAAAAAAAAAAAAATCTGAGCCGTCACAACACCAAGGTTAGTATAATCCTCACTTTCAAATCTAGGCCCAACGAATCGAGGAGTAAGAATCTTTTGCGCTGGGCAGTAGGGTAAAAATCAATTAGAAATGCATGATTTCGGGGAATTATTAAAAGGAGGCGAGCCCACCATTTTTGCCAACCAATTACCATATTTTGCCCTCCAATTACAAATTCAAAGCTAATTACCGTACGGTACAATTATGGTACAGCTACGGTACAGCTAGTAAGCCCCCGTTTAATAATTCATCTATAGCTATAATCATGGCGCATAAATTTACTCAAACCAGTGTCAGCTGGTGCACGGACTATTAATGGGATCGAGGCAGCGAAAGGGCATATTTTTTCAAGTTTTTATATTCAAAGAGACACCTATGACCTTTATAGCATATTTCTTACGCACTGGAAATTAGTCTGTCCATCATGGAGTTACAGGGTCCTGTCGGAATTTTTTACATTTTTATTGCACGCGTGTATTTTGATGCCCCTTCCTTTCCTGATAATTTTTGTAATATGCGCTAGGTCCCTTTTCGCTGCCTCGACCCCATATTTAGATCTATTCTTAATAATTAGACAATGCATAGGTTGAGGATGTCTTTCATTTGTGTTAACAGTTTTATAAAACAACTAACGAATAATACATGCGGCCTACGAGCATTACGGACTGTTGAAGCGATTCTGACTGTACAGGCGCCGGACAATGCTCTGGTCTACACAGGCGGTGCTGGGCAACTGCTCGGGAAGCAACAGCGAGATAACCAGTGTCGTGGCCCAATAAGTACCAATACAAACATGTAGGTACGAACTGAGTAGTTCAAAGTCACACCAAAGTAGCTCGCAGTGGATGTACGGGTGTTTGTAACACACTGCATGGGGATTATACCCAGGAGTGTTTACGGACAATGAATGACATGCTGGCTATGCTGAAGGCAGCGCTAACAGATTGCAATCTCAGCGGTTCCCTGGCGACCAGAGACATTTGTGTGACCCTGCAAATCCCAACAGGTTCTCGAGACAAGGTCCCACCAGCACCACACGAAGCAGTAACCGATGTTTTAATGCTCTTTCAATACAAATGACGGTTTTAGGAACTATACTGAAGAAGACATTCTCTAAATGAAGCTGCATCAACCTAATACACGCGCTTTCAACTAAATACTACACATGAAATGCAGTCAGACGAAGTACAACTCGCCTTATCATTAGATCCGTTGGTACATGAAACCTGTGGCTTGCTTTCGGTTGCATCGCTTCTTAAGATTCACGAGGGACACAAATTTCAAATCTAATCACGATGTGCGATAAAAGGAATATTTTGCGCATGCGCGTAGGTTGCATAGTAAAGTTTTGTTAACGTGTGTACGGAATTAATTCAATTTGTGCGTAAACTTATACCCCTATCATATGTATACAAAAGAAAATATCACTGAATCCAAGTACCAGCTGGGTTGATGGAGTGATGGAGGGTCACATACCGGCATGAAATGGCTGATCAAAAGCTTGTCAATCCTTGCATTATTGAGAAGACAGATTATGAAATATATGGTAGACAACCACTGAGTATAGCAGTTCTCTAGACTAATCTTAACTTATTTATTTTGAAATCTTGATCATTGACAATCACTGACATGGCTGGCATGAACAACAAGCCTGCGGATGTAAACTTTTTTTAACTGCTATTCTTGACTTCATGATCACTGCTCTGCTATTAATATTAGCTTGTAAGTGGGTGTGGCTGATGGGTCAGCAGCCAAGGTATGCCACCTAATGCATACGGGTCATGTTCCTTAATCCATTTGCAACTGTGATGTCATCTGTCTAATTTAACAAATAGATGTGAGGTCTGATTGTGAAACTATGCTTTGCTGCTTGGTGCTCTTTGTTGAAAGAGTATGAGTGGTTTACCGTATGTCGGCAATACTGTATGGCCTGATTTCTGTTTATCCCATGTGAGAACATGTGAGATGTCATGTGAGAATGTGAAAAGTCATGTGAGGACATGCAAGCTGTCATCACAGGACATCTATCATCCCACATGACTTCTCACGTGTTCTCACATGACCAATAGTATGACCCTTCACTCTTACATGCCAATCGCATCCAAAAGCCATACCCATGAATGGATGAATGATAAGAGAAAGAGGATGCATCAGTGCTATCTTTCAACCATACACCAACTGATTCTACACCTTGATGAACAGATATTCTAATTTTCCCATTGAGAATGTATGGCGGGAACCTACTTATCAATCACATCCAAAAGCCATACCCACGAATGGATGAAACATCTAAGAGAAAGAGGATGCATCAGTGCTATCTTTCAACAATACACTGACTTATTCTGCTTTGCGCCTTAATTTACACCTCAATGGTCAGATAGTCAAATTTTCCCATTGAGAACGTATGGGAGCGAACCAGGTTTTGGTCTTATTTCTATGGTTATCAAAGAGCTGTCCTCTGAGCAGCAAGAACACACTGGGGATGATGCTGTTACCCTCCCCACATCAAGGAAATATCAGTCACAATAGTTTTATTTTTGAAAATCCGAGAGAAAACCGCACATGATTTTAACCATATTAATAGCTTTTGATAAGGTGTAAATTAAATGATAGTAGTACCATGACTGAGGTGGTAGTAGTAACATGACTGAGGTGGTATTAGTACCATGACTGTGGACAGTCTTTGGAGTTAGATTGTTCAGTCTGTTGGGAATATTCTGAGTTGAGGTAATGGTACAAAAAGGGGAAGGGGAGGAGGGATAGGGAGAAGGTGAGGAGAGGTTATGGGGACGAGGGGAAGGGGTGCATGGTTGTAACAGTTGGGCTGCTTTGCTAATCTTGACCAGCCTCATGGTACATTAATCTTGAATATGAGGCCTCATGGTACATTAATCTTGAATATGAGGCCTCATGGTACATTAATCTTGAATATGAGGCCTCATGGTACATTAATCTTGAATATGAGGCCTCATGGTACATTAATCTTGAATATGAGGCCTCATGGTACATTAATCTTGAATATGAGGCCTCATGGTACATTAATTTTGAATATGAGGCCCCATGGTACATTAATCTTGAATATGAAGCCTCATGGTACATTAATCTTGAATATGAGGCCATAATTTCATCATGGCTCTGGCGTACATCAATATGAGGCCTTAATTTCATCAGGGTCATCATTGTGTAGAAGTCATCATACAAACTTGAAAGTAATATATTTCTCATACATAGGTGACATGTATAGTGTTCCAGATCACATGTGTATGGTGCTGATCGCATGCACGGTGTTGCAGATCACATGAATGGCCTCATACAGGTCACACTGGTTCTAATGAGTGCCTCAGCCCGTACCAGCCCACACCAAGGAGAGCTTAGGGACTACAACATGAGGATGTCTGGAGAAAGAAGACCGGCAAGTGCACGCACATGTGGGTGCATGTGTGATGTTTACACATGCATCACCATGGTTACAGCTGATGCACTACCTGTACGACCTGCCTGTCCTGTTACGTCATCTTTTTCAAAACCTGTTCACCATTGGAGGGCTGCGGATGGTCCACAGGTTACATCTCATCTTCCTCCTGGCCCTCGCATGCCTCTACGTCCTGTCTCCTCTGGACCTGATACCAGAGTCTGTGTTTGGTCTGGTGGGGTTTTTGGACGACCTTGCAGTGATGCTGCTCATGTTAGTATTCATAACCATCATCTATAGGGCACACATGGCCAGACAATAGTCTGTTCCCCCCTGGGGGGTGGTCATTCCCTCATTGTTCCCCTGGGGATCCCTCAT